>AWUE01023624.1:0-20431 GCA_001974825.2 Corchorus olitorius
TTTTTAGCCACGTGGCTTGATGATGTGGCCAAATTTAACGGCAAAGTTGATTGTTGTTAGAAAAACGGCTTATTTGGCCTTTTTAAGAGCTTAGAGGCTTATTTGGCCAAAATAAAAGTTCAGGGGCTTATTTGACCGTTTTGTGTAAGTCCAGGGGCCTTTTTGCTCATTAAACCGTTGGGGATGGGATTACAAGACTAGATAAATCCCAATTTGCACGATAAATACACCTCATATATAGTAGGACATTGATAATCAAACCACACTTAAGACTAAATCTAGTGGGTTAAGAAAATATGGAAAATTATATAATATACTGTCAGTGGAGTTTAGCCGACTGCACATTGGGTTAAAGGGTTAAAGCCTTGAGGAATAGTTTTGGATTTTAAATACAAAATTAATTATGAAATGAAATGAGATATGTATCAATTTCTTAACTTGCTTGTAGAGTCTAAAGTTCACATTAATAGTGTATCAAATAATCTATACTATATTAAAAAGTACGACCTCTTATAAAACTTTTGAATCGCGCATTATACCCTTACTTTTCGAATATATTTCTTAAATGACATTGTTTAAACTTTTATAATTTTTAATTAACTAAAAACTCTATTTTTATTTATTCAAACCTAATATCCTTATAACTATTTAATTTTTACCATTTTACTATTTTAAAAAAAATATATATATATATATCAGTCTTTTTAAAATATACTTTTATAGTTTTACTCAACTAAAAACTCTATTTTTATTTAATTAAATCTAATATCCTAATACAATTTTCTTTTATCATTTTACTAATTTAATTAAAAACTTAGATATATTAGAATTTTTAAAATATTAATATTGTTTAAATTGTACAGTCTTTTCAGAAATAAACTTTTACAGTTAATCTACTAAAAACTTTATTTTTATTTAATTAAATTTAATATTTTTATAAATATTTTATTTTCACCATTTTAATTTTAAAAAATTTGAGACTTTTTGGTAGGTCTGGACCCATTTCAATTATAATATAAACTAATAAAAATATTATTATCAAGTTTAAAAGTTAAAATAAGTTGTCTAATCATTAATTATTCATTTTTTTAAAAATAATTAAGTTAAAAATTTATTTAAAATTTAATTATTGTGATATACCTTTATCTATTTTTGGAGTGTGTATTGGTAGTTTAATGTATTGGAGTGTTAGGGGTGAGCGTCGGTCGGTTTCGATCGGGTCGGGGGGGAAATTTTCCAAAAATGAACTACCGACCGACAGCTCCCCAGCCACCAACCACTGACCGATTGGTGCTAGAAACCGCCAGCCACCGACCGAAGTCGGTTTCGGTCGGTTGGTTGGTTTTTAGCACCCGTCGGTTGCTACATTCAAATTGCAAAATTAGTCTAAACTTGTACAAACTACTGGAAAATTAAAAGGAAACAAACAAGGAACCCAAACACATAGAGTAAAAACTTGAACTTTCAATATTAAAGAACATTTGTATATTAAAGAAACCCAACATCATATATACGATATATCTAGCACAATCTAAACCAGCATCCAGAATCCATATAAATGAAAGATTAAAGCTTCTCAAAAACAAAACAGTGGCTTAGATAACAAAAAGAAACCCTTTGCAAGTTGCAACAGAAACCTTGAACTTTGATTGAAATTAACCTAAAACAAAATAAGAAAAGAAATGAATTTAACAAATAATAACAGAGGGTTTAGACTTAGATACAAAAATAAAACAATGAATCAAAATCTAAATGGGAATTAATTACCTTTGCTGGTTTAATTTTCAAATTGGAAATTAAGGTTTCTCCAATTTAGGCCATCAATTGAAGACAAAAGGGCTGAGTTTATGACTAAAAACTGAAAGAAGTGGAAATATAGATTTCTTCGATCTAAATCAAACAAAAGTTAAAAGTTAAAACTGGAAAAAAGAAATTTAGGGTTCATGAATAAATAGAAGGGGTCAAATTTTTGCAATCTGATGATATAAACAAGAATAGAAGTAGGAATTTACATGGGAACAAGAAATTTGATCGAAGAAGCCTACATCTCCACTGAAAAATTGGACCGAAAGGGTTAAAATTGGGTCTGTGATTGTGTGTGTTCGTGAGAGAAGAGAGAGGATAGAGCAAAAAGAAAATATTGGGGAAGAAGAGAGAAAGAACGACAGAAAGATGAAAAAAATTTTAGGGTTTTATATTTTAAGTTTTTAATTTTTAAAGGAAATATAATATATATATATATATATATTATAAATTAAATTCTAAAATATTATTAATATATAATTCAGTCGGTTTTTCGGTCGGGTTCGGGTCTAAATATTCAGACCCGAGCACCGACCGAATGAATACACCACCATCGGTTTTCAAACCGACTTACCGACCCACCCCTCAAAACCGACCCGACAAGGGTCGGTTGGGTCGGTGGCAGTCGGTTGGGTCGGTAGACCCGACCCATGGCCACCCCTATGGAGTGTATAATAAGAATTTAAAGTTTTTAAAAATAAAAATAAGAGTAACATACAATTATTTGTTTTTACTTACAAAGTTAGAGGAGTTGACGCAATAAAAAAAATAGAGGAGTCAATCAGTCAGGTTTGACGGGTTTCGGGTCATCTGGGTCCAGATCAAATAAGTCAGGTAATTTTCTTGGGTCATTCGTGTTTCGACTCATCTAGGTTCAGGTCATTCGGGTTTTAGGTCTGTTGGGTCTAGGGTCAGGCGGGTTCGGATTTTGGGTCATTCGTGTCTAGGGCTCGGATCAGTTGGCTCAACCTTGAATTTTTTTAATGTTTAATTCTTAAATTTATTTAATATCTTTATTGTTAGATTTATTTTACAATCCACTATAGGTGAAGTTTTAGTAAACTGCATATACGGGTTAAAGAGTTGACATGTGTCCTTTTATATATTAATTTTGAAAATTAATACATAATTAACTATGAAGTGGGGTATGTGTTCAAATAAATAGTGGCTATATAATATCTAAATTTATGTTCTTTCCTAATAGAAAAAATTGTCAAGAAATTACTAATTAATTATTATTATTTATTCATTATGTAAGAAAACAAATTACTAATTATAAATTTATCATGAATTATTTATATAACTGATTTAGTATTTATTCATATAAAAATTGTCCATATAATGAAATTGTTCACATAATGAAGTTTAGCATATTTAATCATTATAGATAAAATTATAACAATAATACAAATTTTATTGAAAAAAACATAATTTTAGTTTATAATATAATATTCTTTGGTCATCCGGATTAGCTTCTCGGGTCATTCGGGTACAGGTTTATCAGGTCTGGATAGGATGTTTTCAAGTCGTTTATTTTCTCAGGTCAAATCGAGTTTAGTCTGAATGGATGGATTATCGAGTTTGGATCATGTTTTGACAGATCTACTAATAATTGATTTCAATTATTATTTTAATTTACTTTTGATTTAAACATGATTGGTCATGTGCAATACACGTGGAAGGAAAGACTAATTATCTAAAAAATATAACAAGCAATATATATACGATAATTATTTGATATTTGATACACATCAGTGTAATTTTTAGGATCCAGAGGCATGTTAAAAGATTGATTCAGT
The DNA here is from genome assembly GCA_001974825.2 of Corchorus olitorius. Lineage (NCBI taxonomy): Eukaryota > Viridiplantae > Streptophyta > Magnoliopsida > Malvales > Malvaceae > Corchorus > Corchorus olitorius. The sequence continues at coordinate 3,603 of AWUE01023624.1, forward strand.
TTTTCAATTAATTATGTATTTAATATTTAAAACTATTCTCTACAAATTTAACTCTTTAACCTTGCTTGTCTAGTTATCTTTCAAAGCAGAACTCTGCCAAAAAAAAAAAAAAACTTGCTTGTCTAGTTGATAAACTCCACCGTAGGTGGATGGAATGATTTCCCATTTCTAATATTGAATACATAATTATTATTTTTTTTAGGTCTATATAAGTTTTTTTAACTCGGGTTTAAATTATGAGTCTATTTAAGATGCCATATGCCATATAATCTATACTATATTAAAAAGTACATACTCTTGTAAAACTTTTGAATCGCCCATTATATCCTTATTTTTCGAATATATTTCTTAAATGCCATTGTTTAGAATTTATAGTTTTACTCAACTAAAAACTCTATTTTTATTTAATATAATATCTTTATAACTATTTAATTTTTACCATTTTACTATTTTAATTAAAAAATTTATATATATTAGAATTTTTTAAATATATTTTTATAGTTTTACTCAACTAAAAACTCTATTTTTTTGGCAAAAAAAAAACTAAAACTCTATTTTTATTTAATTAAATCTAATATCCTTATACCTATTTTATTTTTATCAATTTACTAATTTAATTAAAAAACTTAGATATATTAGAATTTTTATAATATTTTCTTAAATGACATTGATTAAATTTTACAGTTTTTTTAAGAAATAAACTTTTACAATTATTCTACTAAAAACTCTATTTTTATTTAATTAAATTCAATATTTTTATAAATATTTTAATTTACCATTTTAATTTTCAAAAATTGGAGACTTTTTTTCAATTATAATATAAACTAATTTGAACAAAAAAATTATAATATAAACTAACAAAAATCTGATCATCAAGTTTAAAAGTTAAAATAATTTACCTAATTATTAATTATTCATCATTTTTTAAAATAATTAAGTTAAAAATTTATTTAAAATTTAATTATTGTGATTGACCTTTTCCAATTTTGGAGTGTGTATTGATAGTTTAATATATTGGAATGTATAACAAGAATTTAAAGTTTTTAAAAATAAAAAAGAAGAGTAACATGTAATTATTTCCTTTGACTTATAAAGTTAGAGGAGTCAATTGGGCGGGTTGGACGGGTTTCTGGTCATACTCATCTGGGTCCATGTCTTATGAGTGAGGTAATTTTCTCAGATCATTCGAGTTTCGACTCATCTGGATTCAGGTCATTCGGGTCTGCTGGATTTAGGGTCATGCAGGTTCGGGTTTTGGCCTCAGGTTATTCGGATTCTAGATCATTCGGGTTTTGGATTTTTCAGGTTTAGGATTTGGATCAATTGGGACAACCTTCAAATTTTTAAAGGTTTAATTCTTAAATTTATTTAAAATGGTTAAAATTATAACAATGTGTATTTTATTGAATAAAACATAATTTTAGTTTATAATATTCTTGGGTCATCGGGTTACCTTCTCGGGTTATTCGGGTTACGAGTTTGTCGGGTCTGGATAGGACAGGTTCGGGTTGTTTAATTTCTCGGGTCAAATCGGATTCGGTCGGATTGGGACGGGTTATCGAGATTGGATCAAATTTTAACAGTTTTACTTATAATCAATTTCAATTATTATTTTAATTTTCTTTTAATTTAAACACGATTGGTCACGTGCACCGCACGTGGAAGTGAAAACTAGTCCTTTTAAAATAAACATTAAAACTTATTTTACACCCTATCTCATCAAATGTAGTTCTTAACCTATCTTAACCCTTATTGACACTAGTTAAAATTGAATAATATTTGTTTTTTTTTTCTATATTTATAAGTTAACATTGTCGGACTAGGTCGGCGTACTATGGGGTAAAATCTCCCAATTAACAATGATTTTTTCCATTCACAAGACTCGAACTCGAGATCTTAATTAAAGGGAACAAATGTCAAATCACTTGAAACAACCAAAAATAATATTATTAGTCATGCTTACCCTCAATTTATTTTTAACGTCAGGACAAATTTTATTGTATTTTTCACGTTAAGTTTTTCCTTTTAGATGTGAAACACTTTACTTACTAGCATTTTTTTTACTAGTGGGTGTTTATACCTCAATTTACAATTAAGGGTAAATTGGTCTTCACATAAATATGATTAAGATGTGTGGTCAGGATTAGATCAAAAATCCTAAAGAAACTTGGTTTCTGCACCACCGTAGTTCTAATAGAATTAGAAAAATCTTGTAATTAATTACAAGGGCTGAAATTTATTAATTATTAAATAAATAATAATTATTTTTCAGAATAATTATTATTAAAATCATCACCTATGCCGCCCCTACCTAGGAGAGTGGCAAAGAAAATCAAACAGAAGCAGTTTCCTTTAAAATTGCTGCCTACTAGGGAGGCAAACAGTAAAAAAGGAAAGTTGCTTACCATCTACCCATGAGATGGAAAATATCTCATGGACTAATATACAAGGCCCAGAGTCGTCTCCCATGTAGAGGAGAGGCCGCTCTCCTCCCTGATGAGAGATACTTTTCTCTTCCTGGAGGAAGGAGGTAGAGAGCTAAAGTTTTCAGCAAGAGAAACAACTACCCACGTGAGAGAGGCATGAGATTTTCAACCTCACACCTCCTCAATAAAGTCGACCTAACATAGTGGAGAAATCGCCTAGCCCTTTTCCCCTCCCCGGGAGGCGAAACTACAACTTTGCATTTTGTTCAATTAAGGACAAAATGGTAAAATTGATCAATTGAAGAGGCTAGAGGCTGCGATTTCTACCAAGGAGCATACCATGATGACTCTTGAGCTTTGTAGATCATCTTGGTGAAATTTCACCTTATTCTGACATCGGTGTAAAAACTTATGCCCGGTTTTCAGTTAAGGACATTTTGGGGAGTGAAACCAAATTCACCATGATGAAGAGCTCGAATTGACTTGGAATTTTTTCCATGATCTTATGGAGATAATCTAAGCCGACTGGTGAAATTTTGGTTTATTCCGAGTTCGTTTGCAATTTTTGCATTCTTTTCAGTTAAGGACATGTGGCTTTCTTACCCCGGTTTAAGCCATCTTCTTAACTAATTGGCATTTTCATGATTTGAAGAACTAAGTATGATTAAGTAAGGGTAATTTCGTGGCCTTAGTGTTCAAAGTCCAATTTATGATGTCAGTAGGCCACTATTTAGTCAGATTAGCTGATTTCAGCACAAAAGAAGCAACAAAGGGACGCTGAAATGTGATAGGAAGAAGGAAGAATTATTCATCAACCACCCAGGAGGAAGATTTTCATCTCCCATCCAAGAGAGTGGCGCCCTAGCATCTACTTTTCCCTCTCCCCAGTAGTTGGAAGCAATCAAAAGGAGAAAGAAGCTTCACTGCACTTTCCTGGAAGTTGTCATCTACCTAGGAGGAGTTCACCTTCTTCAGCAAGGCAAGCCCAATAATTCCAAGGCCCATGCGCCCCCTATATAAAGGAGTCCATTCCAAGGCTTCAAGCGGATTCCACATCTCAAAACATTTCCCAGAGAAATCACTCATCTCAAAAACCAGCTCCTGAAGCTACAAACCTGCTCCGCGCAAAAAACCAAGCTCCGTGCTTATTTTCTCTCTGGATCTGCGCTATTTTTACTCTTATTCATCACGAGTTCTTACTCGTTCATCATATTTTTCTTGTTTAGATCCTGTCTCAGGACTTTCAAACACTCTTTTAGTGTTTTTCTCTTGTTTCAATCTTGTCTCCGGACATAAAAACACTGTACACGTGTTTCTCTTTAATCAATAACAATCAAATTGTTATTTTTTTTCAATTTCAATCAAGAACAAATCTCACAGATCTGATCCAATTGAAAAAGTAGAGGAAGGCCCAGTTATGAAGAACAATTTATTGTGGATCCAATGATTAAAATGCTCCGGTGTGACTTTGATCCAGTCCCCACAATCGCTCTGATCTTTTAATCTGCTGCTCCGCGCACCAGATCCAGTTTTTACAACCTCTTTGTCAATTTCAGCAAATTGACTGGCACGCCCCTATGCTTTCATAAAGGATTCTCCGTGAAAACTCTAGCAAGAGATTTTTGGCGCAACATTTTTTTTGCACGCCCGGTGGGACAAGCAGCTAATTGCTCCCCATCTCTGGCGTCCCCCTACTTATTTTTTCATCTACATAGTTGGCGATCCCCGGCTCTCCTTCTCCTAGTCTCTCGGCAAGGTCTCCGTCTCACTCAAAGGTCCACACCAACTTACTCCCCTTGACGCTTGAAGCAGGACAAGATAGCAAATCTTTCCTCCTCCAACGCCTCAAGGTATATTTTCTTTACTTTTTCTTTTCTTTTATTTACTTTTCTAAGTTCTACTAAGTGGCAAACATGCCGCCTAAGGTTGATGAAGGGAGATCTGGTCATGGCATACAAACCAGAAGCAAAGCCGTGGCTGAACCTTCACAGTTACCTTTAGAGTCTGATTCAAAGATCTTGCTGCAATATATCACTGAAACCATGAATGAAATTTTCTTGGCACATGAACAGAGGATGCAGCAGCTTATGAGATCCATGGATTAGATGAATAGATCTCATGACCAACTTAAGGAGGCTAATGACTCTCTTAAGGAGCAGATGATTCAAGACCGTGAGAACATCCTGGCTCAAATTGGTCAAGGGGAAGATAGACTCGGGGGGCAGATCCAACAAGTAGCCCAAGATCTGAGGCAAGTTAATCTCCCTGCACTTCTCCCTCCACCTGTGGCGCCACATGTCCCTAATGGTGCCAATCAGGTGAGATTTTCACCTCAAGTGGAAGTGGTTGTTAATAACAACTTACCACCTCCTAGGGAGGGAGCAGTAAGGGGTGAGAATGAAGCTGATCTCATCCCTGGACATCAGGAGGCTGCAGATCATGCCCCTGACAATGTGGAAGAGGAAATCAACCCTGTTGGTCCTCGAGTTGTGGCCTATGTACCACCTCATGTGAGGAATGGTGGTAATGGCGCAAGGAATGGTCATCAACGCCATCCTACTCCACGCCATCCACCTCAAGCTGCTGATGTACAAGGTCTAGTTAATCAGAACCACATCAGGGAAATGATTGAAGATATGATTGGCCCAGCCTACAGGAGAGTAGGCAGGCCATCTTTCGAGAAGTCTTATCCTGAGGAGTATGATAGAATCTATCCTCTACCTCGTGGGTACAAAGTCCTTGACTTCACAAGCTTCTCTGGTACTTCAAGTGAGCAGACTACTCTGGAGCACATTGCTCGCTTCACTGTACAGTGTGGAGAAGTTAACTCTGGCTACCACAAGCTTTGCCTGTTTCCTAACTCTGTCACAGGAGTAGCTTTTACTTGGTACATCAACCTACCACCCAACTCAGTGAGAACCTGGGAGGAGATGGAGAGGTTGTTCCATACACAGTTCTACAGAACTGAACCTGAGGTCTCCATGGCTGATTTGTCACGCCTCTACCAAAAGAAAGGGGAGTCAGCTGAGGAGTACTTAGCTCGTTTCAAGAAGCTAAGGAATAGGTGTCGCACACCTCTCCATAAGATAGAGTTTGTGCGCCTAGCTCAAAATGGACTTGACATAGAACTTCGGAAGAAGTTCGAAGGAGTTGACTTAAGAGACTTCTTCGAGATGTCAACCAAGGTGACAAGGTATGAGACTCTCCTAAAGGAAGAAAATGAAAGAAGAAGTTCATCTTATGGCACTGATTATCAAGAGCCAAACTTTGAACTTGGAATAGTTGAAGTCAAGGCAGATCGGCCTATTGAGTGTCCATGTCTGGTAAAGACAGGAGTGGGACACCCTCAGACCCAGGAGAGATTTGCTGCTATGTACCAGAGACAAGCAGAGAAGAAACCTTATGATGGAAGCAAGACTTACTCATTTGACACCTCAAAAACAAATGAAGTCTTTAATTTCCTACATAAGTCTGGTATGATCAAGTTACCACCTGGACATGTCCTTCCTTCACCTGAGGACATCAAGGGGAGAGAGTATTGCAATACCATGACTCTTGGAGGCATCCAACCAACAATTGTACTGTGTTCAAGAACATAGTACAGGAAAAGATAGAAAAGGGGATCCTGAAGTTCCCTGAGGCATCTAAAAAGGACATGGGAGTTGATAAAAATCCTTTCCCAGCTCTTATACACATGGTCACATTCAACCTCCCAAAGGATGGACATCTGGCTAGAAAGGAGAAGGAGAAGGGAGAAACAACTCCAAAGAAAGCGACTTTGGCTCCAAGTGCTTCCTTGGTAGCCAATCCTCAACATGAAGGTAAGTTTTATCACCACTCTGCTAAAGCCAAGAAGTTGGTTGATAAAAGTAATTCTAAGACTCTAGGTGTTCATTCAGATCGGCCTTGGTATCCAAACACGTCCGCTGACAGGCTTAAAACACCAAGGAGGAAGCTGAAACTTTTTTCATCTAAAGATGAGGAAGAACCTGTGGAGCATCCTGATACCTCTTCTAAGAAGAAGGTTCAGAGGAAGTTGGAATTTTCATCAAAAACTCCACTCTAGAAGAAAGAAAAAAGCAAGGCAAAGCATACTCCTAACTCGGGGGGCAAGCCAGAAGCTTCTTTTCCTCCTCCTAAGCAGAGCAAGTGGGAATATGGAGAGTCATCTTCAAAGATGGCGCCATCTTCCCCTCATCCCAACTCCTCTACCCATCACAAGGTGCAGAGATCTTCTAATAGAGGGCATGACCAACAACCACAAGTTGAGATTCATTCTAAGTCTTACTCAAAGAGGACGAAGCATGAAATCAGACCATGGTTGGATCACAAGAAGGAAGAATATCGCCATGCAGCTGTGAGAAAAGAAATGGAGCTGAGAAATGACCATGCACGACCAAGAATGGTCAGGCCACCATTAAACACTCAAAAGGGTGTGTGGCGTAGAGTTCAACATCCCAAGTACCCTATTCAAAATAATAGAAAGACTTGGAGAAGACGAGAGCTTCGAAAAAGAGCAAAAGCTCGAAGTGAAGAAGTACTTGACGCCATGCAAGTTGATGAAAGTGGAAATGAACCTTCAAAGGACTCACCACCTACCAACGAGATGGATGTATCCCTCATGGACTTAGCAGACATGGGAGTGAAGCTGTGCAAGGAGAAAATCCTTTCTAAAGAAGCAAAGCTTAAATCAAAAGCACTTGAGCTAAGTAAGAAGGAAGTTGAACTCCAAGATCGAAGGCAAGCCTTAATCGACATAGTCTATGGCAATGAAGACTATTCTTGCCAAGAACTAGCAGATAAGGGCGCCATCAATGAGGAAGCAGTCCTTGCCTATAGAAGGCTAGCCATGAGAGCATTCGCCATAGGAGATGAAGATGACTTCGAGATCCGTAGTATTGACAACGACTCATACTACAACAAATTTCCTTATGAAGCTATGACAAGAAGACTTGAAGACTAGCCACCACATGAGGCCACTCAAGATTTACTCCACATCTCAGAGAACTTGCCACTATGGCAAATATCAATTTTGCTTGAAAAAACAAAGTTAGATAATGAGAGGAAAGAGTTTGAAGTTGAGAGGATAGAACATATCAAAGCTGAAAACGTTCTCTTTGAAAGACAAGAAGCCATAGATGAGGCTGCTCGACAACTCTTTAGGAGGGTCATCATTTAAGAGCTCAACATGAGGTAGACAAGACCCCAGGAGGCCAAGATAAAAGTCTATGGACTCCACATTGGGAGGATAATAGGGCCACCAACATGGAGGATGCCATACCAAATCCATCTAATCCAAACATGTGTGATGAGAGTTTGGGAGAAAAGCTTGATGCCATGAGTGAAGAAGAGACGTTAGCTGCTGAGGAATTTGACAACAAATCTGTTGATTCAACGGCCTTTGGACAGTTCATGGTTAATCTTAACCATACTACCCTCACTCTACCATGCACATTTGCTGCTAAGTTAAAGGAGCGAGTGGAATCATTTGAACCACCCTCCCATCAGGAGAGTGAAGATGTCATTGAGATCCCTTCAGGAAAAGAAGAAGACTCGGGGGGCAACAACTCAGATGATGCTAAAACCATGATCTTCACCAAACCTGATGAAACAAATACTTGCCACATCAAGCCTTTTAATATCAAGGCTCATGTTGATGGCATCCCAATCAACAGGGTACTTGTTGATAATGGTGCAATAGTGAATCTTATTCCCTACTCATCATTGAAAAAGCTTGGTAAGTGCATTGATGACTTGATCAAGTTAGAAGTCACTGTGAGTGATTTCTCTGGCGCCATCAAGAAGACAAGAGGCATACTACCTGCCTAGCTGACCATTGGGTCAAAAACGTCCCTCTCTGCCTTCTTTGTGGTTGATTCCTCATCAACCTACAACATGCTACTTGGTAGAGATTGGATTCACTCTAATTGGTGTGTCCCATCATCTTTATATCAACTGCTAATATTTTGGAATGGCACAAAAGTTGAAGTGGTCAAGGCAGACAACAGACCATTCAAAGTTGAGTCCAATGCAGTAGATGTGAGGTTCTATGATGGAACCACTAGAACTATCAGGTTCATGGGCCAGGACAAGTATGGCAGGCCATACCCTATCATCTCCACTGGAGAAGTTAAACAACAAGCCTTGAAAGAGGTTATGGAAAATCTTTTGCGGTCTGATGCTTTGATCCCTTTCAAGCCGCTTCCATGTGCTCCTATCATAAAAGAAGTCCCATGAATACACAACCTAGGGAGGTTGTGTTGGCCAACGACATCTTGAAAAAGTTGTCGACTTTGGCCTTAGAAATGAAGCTCCAAAGCTTAGAGGACTCAGCCGCCCCATCAGCTAATGCGACCTATCAAAGTGTAGAAGACATACAAGATGAGATCACCATGGAAGAGCTTGACTATGCTCCCATGAAGCTAGATGATCTCAAGGCTGAAGTACAAGATCCCTTACTTGAAGTGAATCTTGGTAGTGAGGAAGAGCCTAGGCCGACTTACATAAGTCAATTGTTGGCCGAAGAAGACAAGCCATGCTTTGTAGCCTTGTTAAAGGAATACAAAGATTGTTTCGCATGGGACTATGACGAAATGCCTGGCTTAAGTCGTGACTTGGTGGAGCATCGCCTACCAATCATTGAAATACTTTCCCTATCAACAACCTCCTAGAAGGATGGCAAATGATGTCAACCTAAGTCAAAGAGGAAGTTGAAAGGCTCCTTAAAGCAGGATTCATCCGTACCGCAAGGTATGTAGAATGGATTTCAAACATAGTTCCTGTAGTAAAAAAGAACGGTAAAATCAGGGTGTGTGTTGACTTTTGTAACTTGAATTCAGCCACCCCAAAAGATGAATATCCTATGCCTGTTGCAGACTTACTGGTAGATGGAGCCCCCCAACATCGAGTGTTATCCTTCATGGATGGACACAGTGGCTACAACCAGATCTACATAGCAGAGGAGGATGTTTCAAAGACAGCTTTTCGCTGTCCAGGTGCAATCGGTACTTTTGAATGGGTAGTCATGCCCTTTGGACTCAAAAATGCCGGTGCAATCTAACAAAGAGCCATGAATGCCATCTTCCATGACATGATTGGAAAATTCATGGAGGTATACATAAATGATGTTGTGGTTAAGTCACACAACCATCTTGACCACATAGATCATCCAAGGCGCTCATTTGAAAGGATGAGATAGCATGGTTTGAAAATGAATCCATTGAAATGCGCCTTTGGTGTTGGTACATGTAACTTCCTTGGTGTAGAAACTCGGTATAGTCCTATTGAAAAGCTATGTTTGTCACTCTACTTTGCAGCAATAAAACTTGGACATTACATGCTCTACTTCGATGTCTGTGTTATTTCTAAAACTGATGTAATAAAATACATGCTATCTCGGCCTCTCCTCAAAGGCCGATTAGGCAAGTGGTGCCTAGCACTCTCTGAGTTCAGCTTCAAGTATATACCTCAGAAGGCAGTGAAAGGACAAGCTATTGCTGACTTCCTGGCCGATCACCCATGCTTAGACTTGGGAGAGGAATTTGAAGACACGAACTTTGTCATGAAAGTATCTTTAATACCATGGGTACTTGAGTTTGATGGTTCTAGCACTGCTAACTCAGCATGTGCCAGAATTGTAATCACCTCCCCTGATGATGACTATACCATGATGTCATTCCACTTAGACTTTGATTGTACTAACAATCAAGCTGAGTATGAGGCACTTATCACTGGTTTAGAGTTACTAAGGGAGATGCGAGTATCCACAGTACATATCAAAGGTGATTCTCTATTGGTAATTAACCAACTTACTAGAGAATTCAATTGCACAAGTCCATCATTGTTATCCTACTATGCAGTGGCAGTGCAATTGTTAGAAAAGTTTGATGATGTACAAGTAGAACATGTCCCCAGGCATTAAAATGAATCTGCAAATGTTGCTGCACAACTTGCATCTGGCCTTACATTCCATGATGATATTTGGAAAAAGGTGGTAAATGTTGAGAGGAGGAGCATGCCTTCAAAATTTACTAGGGACAATGTGTTTGAAGTATACAACATGGTACACAGACTAGATGATTGGCGCCAGCCATTCCTTGATTATCTTCAAAATCCATCAATAAGGGTTAGCAAAAGGATCAGGACTTTGGCTATGCACTACATTGTCTTAGCTGATGAGTTATACTGAAAAGACTTAGACGGATCATTGATGAGATGTCTAGATTATGAAGAAGTTAAGAAAGTCATCAAGGATGCACATGAAGGCTTATGTGGTGCACATCAAGCTGGTAGGAAGATGAGATGGCTAATAAGCCGTCATGGCTTTTGTTGGCGAACCATCATGAAAGACTGTATGGAATTTGCCAAAGGTTGCCAAGCTTGTCAAAAGTATGGCCCTATCTGGAGACTTCCATCAGAAGAGCTACACTCTATAATAAAACATTGGCCATTCATAGGATGCGCAATTGATCTTATTGGAAAGATCTACCCACCAACCAAGGGAGGTGTCTGCTTTATTATAGTTGCCACAGATTACTTCACCAAGTGGGTGGAGGCAAAAGCTCTGAATGTCATAGCTCATAATGATATTAAGAAATTCATCAAGGAACACATCATCTATCGCTTTGGGATTCCAAAAACTCTCACTACCGATCAGGGTACTAACTTTGATGGTGAGATCACAAGGAGTCTGGAAAAGAAAGTTTGGCCTAAAATTCACTAAGTCCACGCCATACTATGCACTGGCTAATGGACAGGCCGAAGCTTCTAATAAGGTGATGATAGGCATCATAGAGAAGATGATAAAAGACAGACCTGGTAAATGGGATAGTGTCTTACCTAAGGCTCTGTGGGCATATAGAATGTTACAACGCTCAAGTACTGGTGTGAGTCCATTTAGCCTCACCTATGGTCATGATGCGATGGTTCCTATGGAATTTTGGCTAAGTCAGCCAGAGTTGCATTCCAAAACAACTTGCAGTGGTATGACTACAATGATGCCATGATGATTGAGCTTGAAGACCTTGACTCTGAAAGGTTGGATGCTTTAAATCACCTACAAGCACAGAAAAAGAAGACAGAAAGAAGTTATAACAAGAAAGTTCGTAGATGAAGTTTCATCGAAAGCGAACTAGTATGGAAAGCTTTTTTGCCCCTTGGCTCTAAGAAACGTGGAAAATGGTCTCCTAAGTGGGAAGGACCATTCTGTATCAAGAAAGTACTTAAGAATGGTGCCTACTGGTTAGAAACCGAAGATGGTGATTCCCATAGAAAGTTCGTCAATGGGCGCTACTTGAAGAAGTACTATCCAACTGCATGGGAGGCAAAGTCTGATCCAGATCCTGAGTTTGACTTGGAAGAGGAATTAGGCAGTATGGCTATGACTCAACTCACAGCCACATGCTTCACCGAAGTATAAAACTTACACGCTTCGTGGGCTTAGCGACCCCAATTGCGTTCTTGTGGCTTTAAAATAAAAACAAATATCTTTTATTACTTATGGAGTAATAAAAATTTCAAAATTTTGCCAATAACAGTAGTGTGTGGCGAAAATTGGAAGAAAAAGAGGAAATTCCATCACTAAGATTTTACAAGTGTTGTGGAATTTAACTTTTTCAAAATTTGGCCTTAGTTAAAAAGAGGAGGACGAACTTCTCAAGTAAATTTTGGATTTATTGCCGAAAATTTCTAAGTATTATTGGCAATTTAAACTCCAAAATAAATTCTAAGCATTTAATCTTTGTGGTTTTAGTTATAAGACCAAAAGATTAAATTGACAAAGGATTTTGTTTAAGTTAGATGGCTAAAATAAATGAAGACCATTAATATTAAAGTTGGCTAAAAATTCATTGCCACCAATTTAAAACAAAAATTCAACTTGTTTGAAAATTGAAAATGAAAACAAAATTTTAAATCACTCTCCTTCTTTCTCCTCTTCAGCAGTCTCAGGGGGAAAGGTCTCAGGAAGGAGTGATCTCCATACTTCAAACTCTCTATCCATGCTATCCAACAGAGCTCTGAAGAAGTCTCTCTCAACAACAGCAGCTAGGTAATCATCTTTCTCCTTGAGAAGGATGCTGGCCTCGCAATAGATTTCTTCACACTTTTGATTGGAAGGTACCTCACGCTTCTTGGCGAGTTTGGCTTTCTCAAGTTGAAGAGCTTTCACCTTTGCCAGGTGGTCATTGATTTCATCATCAATAGCCAACTCCCTCTCAGAAGGCGCCGCAGAATGGTATAAGGTCGTGGCCTTGTCATCCAAGGATCTTTGGCGTGCCTTGTACCTTTTCTGCTTCTCATTAAATTGATCATAGTAGCTCTGAGTTTGATTATACCTCGTGAGGAAAGCATCAAACAATCTTGGAAAATATTTCCAGAATTGAGCTTCGTCATCGTCAATTTCAAGAAGACGTGACCAGGTCTGAGCATGAGAATAGATAACTTCCTTCTGGGTAGGAAGAATGGCTGCATCCGCTTTCAAAGTAAACTTGCAAAGTTCATCATAAGCTTCTTTCAACTTTGCATCAGAAGGAACCTCAGTAACATCTCCAGAGGAGACTTCATGATCCATTGACAGGAGCTTGGAAGTATATTCCTTAAGGACCTTGCATCTTTGGAGGAGAGGGGCGTCAGCCATGATAGGAGGAAGTATTGAAGATAAATTTGTCATTGAAACAGGAGATGCGACAATGGGAAGAGAATTTTCAATCTCTACATTCCTATCTGCTGCTTCACTGACCAGAACGGGCATAGACATAGGAGGGATGGTTCCAGTGGTAGCCTCAGAACATACTCCATGAGGATTGGAAACTATATTTTCCAAATCATTCATGAAATCACTTCCACCTGTTTGCCCTGAAAAATCTATGTCACCCAAAGAGAAATTGTCATCAAGAAGGAGGGATGTGGCCATATCAAGGGCCGAACCCGTTGATGAAGAAGGAATATCTCCTTGATCCACGTAGGTGACATGGTTAAGTGAACCATCTAGGGAGTAGGAGGGAGAAGCCCCATCCAGTGGTTCACTTGTGGCCTTCTGAGAAGTTGCATTTTGACTACTGGGTTTAGGGTGAGATACTTCCATCAAGTCGCCAGAAGTAAAACAACCAGACTTCGGAGTAGCTTTCTTCTTCTTCGAAGTAGAAGGTTCTGAAGGATCTTTCTCACGAGATGGAACAACACGTTTCTGTATTGCTTGCTTTGCCATTTTGTTGGCATCCCTCTTAGGAGGCGTGAAAGCATCACCTGAGAGGAGAAAGTTAGTAAAAAAAACTTAAAACTATAAATCAAAGTTTAAGTAACAGAAATTACCAGGTTGAAAGTGAAGTCTTGCAGCAATGTGAGAAATATCTTCGCTACCAATTTTCCTCCATATCTCTGACCACCAAGTAATGAAATTTGGAGTGGCCTCAGATACAAAAGGAGGAATGATGAACTCAGCCTCTTGCCTTTGTTTTTCAGCAAATTCATGACATCTTACAAAGAAAGCCTTTTCAAGAACCCATGGTCTTATATGACAACACTTGTTCCTTGAAAAGTGAGGAGGTGAAGGAATTTGCTATGTAAATCCAAGTTGCCTACCTAGAATAGGGGAACAATATGTCTCAAATCCAGGTTTGACTCTCCCATCTACTTCAACGCCAAAACAGAGGTCAATAGGCAAGTAGAAATTTCTCCAGGCTTGCTTCACAACATCTGCGCTCTCGTTGGTAGGCGATTGTTGGAACCATGAAGGGCCAAATTGCCGCCGAGAGTATAGGAAAAAGTCTTGATCTTTCAAATTCCATAAGGAGTGGAAGACATTGATCACATTGTTGTTGATATGAACAAGCCCACCGTACAGATCACCATAGCATCGAGTGGTGAGGGTAGCTACATGACGAGTAGGAGATAACTGAGGAAATTACATCCAAGTCCATACCAACACTCTAAGTGATTTTGTACCACGATAAAGGTTCCCCAACACAAACTGACCAAGAGCTAGTCTCTTCCTAGAGGCCATGAGCTTAGCAAGGTGAAGATACTCAGCAAGGCAGGCACGTGAAGGAGGACAAACAACAAACTTGCATATTAGGTAGAGCATGAAGGCCGTGATCTCTCTAGCCTCGAGGGGAGCATAGGTCAGCTTTGCATACTCGGAGATAAACTTGTTGAAGTAGAGTTTGTCGCTAAAAGGAATAGAGTAAAGCAAATCCTCAGCTTCATCAAGGGAAGTGGTGCAAGAAACTCATTCACCGTCTACAGGGAGGCCTGTGATTGCTGCTATGTCAAGGAGAGTTACTGACATTGGCCCACATGGGAGGTGAAAGTAATTCCAACACCTATTCCGAAAGGAACTGAGAGCAGCGAGCAAGGCGCCATCATAGGAGAATTCTTGCTTCGATAACAAGACAAATGATAATAAGTCTTGTTCACGTAATATTTCCTCGCGATGCATGACTATTCGGTCCACCCAAGCACACGACTCCGTTGGACAATAGGCCCATGACTGGATTTTGTTAACACACTTGCGGAAATCATAGTCATATCCTTGACGAGGGAGCAGGCCACCTCGATGCAGAGGAAAGCAGTCATTCATCTCAGCTGAAGGGAAACCAGTGAAGAAAGGGGCAAGAGCATCTTTAGGAAACTCAATCTCATGATAAGACTTAGTGACAAGTCTCTTCACAAGATCAAGAGTTCTCTCCTCTTCAGAAGATGCTACAAGTTCTCCTACAAAATTAACAAAATTGTTAGTATACAATTTTTGTTAATAAGTTGGTAAAAATATTAATTTTTACCACCTTAAAATTATTCCATAATTTTTATTTTGGCAAAAATATTTATTATGGCTGCCAAAAATAATTATGATAATATTTTTAAGAAAATTAAATTAATTTTTGGCCTTAAAATTATACAAGGCCAAAAACACCATCTCACATGCCATACAAGTTGTAATTTTTGCAACTAAGGTCATGGCATACTAGGATTCAAGGTTTTTGGTAAATTAAGTTCTATACTTATGAAATTCAACTTCATTTTACCTGAATCTAATATTTAATTTTTGGCTAAGTTAATCAATTAAGCCAAAATTAATAGAACATAAACCCTAAACCTAAAAGCATGTCGCCCAAATTGCAATTTGTGCAATTAAGGCCGCGACATGCTAGGGTTTCCAATATTCATGAAATTAGGTCTTACACTTATGAAATTTAACCTAATTTCATGCACTTAGGGCCTGATTTAAGGTTAATTATTGGCTAATTTTATCAATTGGGCCAAAATTAGCAAGATTTCTAAACCAAGGGACCTAATAGTATGCCGCACAACTTGCAATTTGTGCAAATTGGGGGTTGCGGCTGTAGACACCCATTTTTTTCCTATATCCTTTATTTAAATTAATTTGTTGCTTAATTGGCATTAGGATCACCTAGGGGCATTTTGGTCATTTTCAAAAATCCAGGGGCATTTTGGTCATTTTTCACCATCAGTGGCATTATGGTCATTTTTACACTAAGGGCATTTTGGTCATTTGAATATTCAGGGGCATGTTGGTCATTTTGAGTCCACTTTTAATTAGCTAATTCATTTTTAGTCATTTAAATTGCATTAGAAAAACCCAAAAAACCTTAATAGGCGCCTTTGGCATTTTTTACATGTTTTCATGGCTTAGCTTCATTTAGAAATTTAGTATTTTGCGTTCATGTAGCTCAAAGCTAATTTCATTCATGTAGCTCAAATCTAACTTGACATTGCATAAATAGGATTGCTTTCTAGTAGGTAGTTTTGGCAATGGCATTTGATTAAGACAAAAATACAAAAAAATGGAAAATTGCATTTGGTAAAACATTTTCAGTTTTTGCACGTAGGAATTAAGGCATCCGATGGAAATCGCATCTTCATTTAGTCAAGCTATTTTAGAATTAAGGCAATTGCATTACATTCTTTCTTTAAGATACATGCATATTACATCATTTTAAGTACATCATTCTAGGCTTAGACTTTGGCATAAATAAAGGACAATGAGTTAAATGCCTTTGCTACATTGAAAGGTTGAAATACAAAGCATTTAATTTGCAATATTGGCTCAAGATGCTTTCCCCTCTTACATTGTTATTACATCATCCAAAGCAGCCTACATAGATTTTTTCTTTCTCCTGAAAATAAAGCAAGAAGAAAAAAAACAAGATTAAAAGAAAAGCAAAACAGCCCACACAAGTTGCCAACAGCGCAGTCCCGGAAGAGTGCAAATTTGATTACTTTGGAGAGCTCAAACGAAAAAACTTTGTGAATGGAAGTTGTAGAGGATACGTGGGGCTTTAATTTGGACACAAGAATGACACGATTTGGATTTCGGATGAGGGAGATAGGGACCCCGCAATACAGCCCTCCAAATCTGCAAAAATCCTGGACAGCAATTCCAGC
>AWUE01023630.1:0-40218 GCA_001974825.2 Corchorus olitorius
TCGGGGCGAAATCTCGAGAGGTCGTGCCCGAGCACCTTTACCCGAGATTAGCACGTCATAGTTAAAACACCTCTTTATTAATAGAAACTTATAAGGGTGGCATGAAATGCAAGCAGTTATAAATTAATCACAAATAAATATGATATGCATGCAATTAACTCTACTTTACTAAATTATTACAAACCAAGGCCTAATCAAATTGAAATTAAACTAACAAAGAGCAAATTTGAAAGAAATTAAAAGTTTCAGGGGCAAATTAGACAAATTGGAGACCTATCTGCACATCAAGAAAACAATTAGCAAAGTTCAGGGAGCAAAGAGCATAAATTGAATATCAATGACATGAATCAAGTACCCAATTGCACAATTTTAACATAAGTATTCTAAATCAGGGGCCAAATTGCATCAAACCATAAATAGCAACTTAAATTAGGGACCAAGTTGAATGAAATCACAAAAATAAGGACCAAATTGAATAAAATAGTGACTAGAATCCTAAATCAGGGACTAAATTGTAGCAAATATTAAATAGAATCTTAAATCAGGGACCATATTGAACACGGAAATAAGTATTGGTCTTTATGTGAACTAATAGAATACCTACAGGATTTGATTGAAAGAGATTAGAACCCTTACCTAGATTGGGTTAACCCGCAGTTTTCAGATCGGGTCGGGTTGGGCATAAAAGAACCTTCTTCCTTCTCTTCCCAACCTTAGCCTATTCTAACCTGAACCGCCGCCGTCTCCTGAAATCAACTCCTCCCTCATCGACGATTTCTTCTTCCTCCTCTACCTCCAAATACCCTAACCTAACCTTCTCTAAGCCTAGCTGCGCCGCCCATTCCCCTAACCAGCAACTCCTTTGCCTCATCTTCTTCAAAATCGTTTCAAACCCTAACCATAACAGCCCCGCCGCTTTTGACAGGCCTGAAATCGCCAATTCCCGGCGGCGGATAAGCCCGTTTCTGACTTAAACTAATCTATTCATCCTAAGCTCTCAAATCTCCAAGCTAATTTCAACACAAGAGAACTACAAATCAATTTCCCAAATTTTGAACCCGAAAAGAAAGAAGGATCATCCTCTGAACCAAGCTTAACCCGACGCCTATGACTCTATTTCCTGGTCAGCGGAGCTTTGGGAAAGACAAGGAACGCCGCAAGAGATGAACTCGGATTTCCTTGTTCGTTTCTGGAAAGAAGAATCCCGAGTAGGTAAAATCTTCAAAGACTTCAAAGACTTTCTGTTGCTCTTTGTGTTTTTTTTTAGTGAGAGAAGAAGAAAGCCTATGAATCTCTCTGTGTGTGAAGGATGTGTTGATGAGAGAGAGTTAGAGAACGAGAGAGATGAGAGAATGCAGGGAATTCGTTTTTTTTCTGAGTAATTTTTTAGCGTGCTTTTTTGAGAAAATGAGAGTTCTTGAGAGTTAGAGGCTGTTTTTTTCGAATGGGAAGAGGGATTGAGGGAAGATGAGAGGGAGAGTAATTTTTTAGTGCAGTGTGTGGAGGTGTTCAGTGAGGAGAGTAGATAATTTGAGAGAGGGAGGCTGTGTGGTATCCAGTAGGAGAATAAGATGAGACTTGAATCTTATGGCGAAGATGAGTGTGTGATGACGGGAAAGATTGAATGTTCAGTGGTGAGGACCGAGAGATTATGGAAATGTGCATGAGGTGAGAGAGATTACCATTTTTTCATGGAATGGGAGAGATGATCCTGTTTTAGAGAGGGAGCTTGTATGTGTTATTGGTGGAGGAGCTTTTTGGGGGAGTGGGAAAATGAGAGAGTATTGGTGGAGAGAACCGAGAGATGGAGAGCTTTTGATCAGTGTGTATGAAAAAGAGAGGGTCCTGAAACAGTGTGCAAACGGTGGGTATTTTTGTGATGATTTTTTTTTGAATTCGAGAAGATGGTCAGGTTGTGGAGGATGAGAAGGTTTTTCTTTTTGGAGAGGATCGTGCTTGAGAGAGGGAGAGTTGGCGGGTCTCCAGGAGAGGAGGTTGTTAATTGGCTGTATATATTTTCTTCTTATCCCATCCTAACAGCTTTTTTGTTTTTTTGTGTAAGCAGGTGAAGAAGATGAGGATGTGGAGAAGTGAGCTGGCTGATGAGCTGGAAAAGGTAATTTCTCTCTAAAAATAACTAACTGAGGTGGGTTTGAAGATTAATCTGCTGTAAAAAACAGCTTTGTTTGTGAATTCTGGTCATGCAATCAAACTTTGTATACTTGCTGTTTCCGTTCATGAATGGCTGCCTCTTCTCTTGTATTCTACTTGTTGTGCTTTTGTTAGCTTGAAACTGCCTTTGTTTTAAAATTCTTGTGACGTGAAACGCTTGAGTTGAATTGTTGTTTTGCCATGATCTACTGCAACTAGAGCATTGTTATTTTTTGTATTTCCAAATGCAACTTTCTATCATCAATTTTCTTGCTTGTTAGAAAAACTGCTCATTTCTGTCAACATGAAGTATGGGTGTTTGTATTGCTCATGTCAGTTGACTCTGAATATTGCCATGCTACTGCTTTGTTTTTTGTTCTTGGCCAGCTTGTGTATTGAGAACTTGAGCCATCAATCTGTTTGCCACCTATTGCCATTGTCACAACTATGTTGCCTATTGCCTCCTCATACTGAAATATTGTATACTTTGCTTTGCAGCCCTTGTGAGCTCAACTGAAATGGTGATCCATTGCTCCCATATCGCCGTCTATTTCAATTGCCTGTCCTTGCATGGAATATTACTTGAACATGCACTGATGCATCAAAATGTATTGAGGAGGTCAACAAGCTCAATCAAAGTGTTTAAGGCGCCAAGACAAGGACAAAAATGGGCCTGAGGATATGTGGAATCATGGCATCCATTCATTGTAAACAAACATACATATTGAACTTTAAGAAGAGAAAATCTTTTTGGTGTTTTCACTATTTCCATTTTTTTATATTTCATAGTAACAATGCTATAATGTAAATATTTGGTATCAAATGAAAATGCAGATTCTACTTATGCTATGTTATGTGAAGAAACTTTAAGTTAATCAAAAGCAACATGATTTTATATTAGTATAAGTACTAGGAGTGATTAATGGACCAATAAAAATGAATATGAAGAAAGATGTCATGCTTAATGAGAATAAAAAGACCATGAATATAATTGATATGATTAATGGGAAAATGAAAAAAGATGGGACCTACTTAAAGATGAACACAAAGATGTCAATTGAAAACTAGACTAAATTACTGAATGAAGCTAAGCCATGAAGTATGTAAAAATGCAAAAAGCGCATATTAAGATTTTTTGGTTTTTTTCTAATGCAATTTAAATGACCTAAATGAATTAGTTAACCTAAATAAAATGTGAACTTAAAATGACCAGAATGCCCCTGAATGTGCAAATGACTAAAATGCCCATAGATTTTGAAAATGACCGAAATGCCCCTAGTTGATCCTAATGCCAATTAAGAATAAAATTAATTTAAATTGAAAGGATATGGACAAAAATAGGTGTCTAGAACGTGAAGCACAAACTAAACGTCTCCACCACTATCATGAATAATCACCCCCAAGCCCACTTCTCCTCTAGTGGCACAAAAAGAAGCGTATATATTAATCTTTAGAAAGCCTAGAGGTGGATGAACCCAATGCATTTGCTTACAACATGGCTCGGTTATCCCAAGTGATGGAGGATTCGAAATATTATGGCAAAACCAACCTACTAGCCGAGGCTTCAATTGCAGCAGGCGTTGAACACTTTCTCTCAAGGAAAGAGTTATTTCTGTTATTCCAAAGGAGCCATAAAATATACAACACTTTCTCCAATTAGCCAACAATTTTAGCTTTGCTAATAAACTGCTCCCAAAACTCCATATTATCATCCAATTGATCCAAAAAAGGGGTAACCCAAGGACAGGCCAAATCCCACACAAAAATTGACTAATTGGACATTAAAAAAAGACATGAAAAGCAGAATTCTCACTACCATGGCTAACATCATAACACTCACTAATATCCAAGCCTCTAATACGCAGCAAGCTTTTACCAAGTAAAATATTCCAGATTAATCTCCAAACAAAAAATTTTATCTTAGGCAAGATCCTTGCAGACCAAATCAGATGCCACAATGGAGGCCAGTCTTCCCTGGATGGATCAGACTTGCCTAAGACACGACGAGCAACAAAGTAAGCTGAACGAACAGAAAAATTCCCTAGCATGGTTTCATTCCAGATTAAACAATCATGGGAGGGTTGCCTCGGTACAACTAGACTCAAAATTCGGCGGGCATCGTCATCACAAAAGAGTTCCATGACTTCATCAATCTTCCACGATCGATTTTCAGCTCCATTAAATCTTTGAACAGCAAATTGGGCATAGTTACATCATCTCGAGGCTGTGGTTTATAGTCTGGACAAAAGATATTTGGTACTCAACTAATAACCCAAACTTGTCTATATATAATGAACTTAATTTAGTAATAATAAGTTTAGCAAAGGAAAATTATAAAAAAACATCAGAATTCAGAATTATACCCCTTTAACACCATTATTATATAGAATATATATTAAGCAATAACAAATACTTCATTTTTTTTAATTGTGACTTACTATGTATGATTGGGCCATGAAATTATTACTGACTGAGTAAAGAATTAAAGGGCGAAAATGGATGCTGCCACAATATATAGGTTTCTTATCTAATAATTAAGCTAATAAAACGACTAAATTATCAAACAGCAAAAAAGAAAAAAAGTTCAAGAAAAACACTCATATAAAATGCATTAAAAAAAGAATGTAAAAAAAAAACGCATTAAATGAGAATAATGTAATAGTTTTATTCCTAAATTATCGACTATTAATCAAGAGTGAATATTTAATAAATAAATTAAGATAAAAAGAAAGGAACTAAGTCAGAAGTCGCTGTAGAATGTATTTCATGAAACAACTCAATTTTTCTTATTTCATGAAACAACTAAGTTATTAAATAAAAAAATTAAGTAGTAATAAATAATTAAACTAAAAAATAGTCTATTTTACTTCTCAGCAACCAAAACGCAAAAATGAAACAATACATCAATAATTATGCTGGCAAAACTAAAATTAAGCGGTGGAGAAAGAGATTTTAAACGTTTGAAATCTAATTCATATACATGATCTGGAAAAGTATTATATATAAATCATAGTGATTGAAATTGAAAATAAAGTAATATATTCATTTGAAGTAATAAATATACAAAATTGATATGCAAAATTAAAGAAATAGTTACATTGTCTTGGAGGTCTTCGATGAATATGGCTCAACGGACTTCAAATCTCTCTCCCAAAATGCATACATTGTTGAAGAGAAATAAAAAAGTAGGCTATTACACTAAGTGAGTGTTTGATGGTTAACCAAGTATATAGCAGTTTTTTTTTATTTAAGTGTAATAAATTTTAAATATTTTATTTATGATAACTGAATTTGTCTCCGAATCAACTCGTGAAACAAACTCAGATTCTCACATTATAATTAATATAAATACTGTTGAATCAATGTCCAATTTAAAACTAAATATGATTGGATTTGATCACAAAATGTTTTTTTGGATCAAATCTTATAAATTCTGCAACAATTACCTTTTGCAAGTAATATATATATCCCCATTATTAGAAATTTGAAAGAAATTTGGGTTTATAATAGATTTCTTTTTTTTAAGATAATATAATAGATTTCTTTGTGAATGAGAATTGAGAATGATGATAGTCAAATAAGGAATGTTTTCCAATCATAATAAAAACAAATTTTTGGTTATCCTTTTATTAATATCATTATGCAACATATTTAAACGTTTGTTTTTGGGTATAAAATAAGGAAAATTATGCAATACACCGTCAGTGGAGTTTAGCAGACAACACATGCGGGTCCTAAAGGATGACATGTGTCCCCTAGGGACAAGATTGAAATATTTAAAACTTAATTAATTAAAAAAATGGGCATGTGTCAACTCCACAACCCGCTTGTGGAGTCCAAAATTTACACCGTCAATGTATCAAATAATTACCCATAAAATAATGGCGTAACTTCAAACATTTATTCACTATTGTATGCAGGGAGAAATTATTACATGGACCAGTTCCACTACGTCATCCATGGTCCCGACCAATAATATCGTGACAAGTAAGCTTTTTTCCTACAAATACTAAAACCCTAGCAAATTAATGTACTAAATTTAGGGACTTACCCTGTAAATCTCATTTGGTTAAACTTGGGGCTAAACCTGGTGATAAATTTGTGCCTAAATTTTAGGAAAAAATCTGACTTGTCACAATCTTATTGGTCGGAACCATAGATGACGTGGTGGAACCAGTTCATCTAATAATTTTTCGTAGGCAGGGGCGGATTCATGAATGTTAGATAGTGGGGGCAACTAATACACATAGTTCTAGATTTATTGGGCAAACTAAATCCTAACCTTATCTTTGTCATTGGAGTGATAGTCCATAATCTTTTTTCATAACCCGGAATCTGGAGGCATATCTCCTAATTTCAATTCAACACGAGTTCCTTTTACATAATGTTGTGTATCATTGATTTGGGATGTACCCTCGAAGTTTGGCTTACTCGAAAATTCTCCATAACTAGTTAAATTGATAATTAAGTTGACATACATTCTAAATTAATTAGAAAGTATATACAACTTAAAATACTAATTCCGGATTTTAGTCTATTTTGTATAAACTAAATAAAATAGCATCATAATTGAGAAATAATTTATACTATTTTCTTCAACTTCTAAACTAAGAAAATATTAAATCTTAACGATTCTATCATTTCCATGACATACAAACATAAATAAATTCAATAAATTCTATAAAGTAGTCCACTTTGGACTTTTATGTCCACTTACTAGCGACGGATTTTGCAACAACCAACAATGAAACTTGCTACGAATTTAGCGACGCAAGTTTGAAGATTCGTCATTAATTCCCACGGATTTTGCCACCATTTTTCACATGTGGTGAATTTTAATTTCATTAGAAAAATCATAATATATAAAAAATTAAAATAATAAAATAGTTGAGACAACAATTGCCACAGATAAATATTATATTTGAGTGATTTCGTCACATATAAGTGGATTTGAAATTGATGTAATCTCATAATTTATATGTTATAATTTTTTTATCAAATTTATATGTTATATTTAATTATACTAATATGAGTAAAATTGAATAAACCTTAATAATTTTTTTTAAAAAGCCAATTTACATTAATTAACTACATAAAGTACATATGCAGATCTACGTAGGAGCAGGGGGGCCATGGCCCCCCAAGAATTTGGAAAATTAAATTTGGGGTAGTAATTTTATATAGGTGTATGAAAATTGTGTACATGTTTGGCCCCTCCAAAAATATGATATTGCCACCCCCCCCAAATATTAAGTGCGCTTTTTAAAAAAATTAGAATAAACAAAGTGGTCCCAAGCCGAATAATATGGAATTCAAGAGTCCAAATATAATAAATTAAAGCTTTATTTCCATTTGTTTTAATACAATTTTTTTTGTACTTCTTAAGTAAGCTAAAATAGCTTTGTAAGAAGAAGACAAAAGGACAAAAGGTTGGTTTTCAAAAGCTAACATTTCCAGCAGTGTTTTCAAACCTGGACCGAACCGACCGGTCGGACCGATTCAATCGAGATCCAGAGGTCTATCCGGTTCGGAGATGGGGGTTAACCAGAGGGGTTTGGCCCAGTTAAGACTCGGTCAACGACCGGTTTGATCGGCGGTTGACCCGGACCGGATTGGACCGGGTTAATATGATTTTAATGGGGAAAATTTTTGGAAAAAAGCATTTGTTGTCCATGGGATTCGAACTCTCAACACTTGATGAGCAAAAAATCTTGTTTTAATTACCAAACCAAAGACTTTTATGTGATAAATTTGCATCATATATAATATTAATATATAGAATATTAATAATCTAATATATAAGAACCCTCTTTTGACTCGGCCGGTTGACCCGGGTAACTCGGTTGACCTGGGACCCGGAGGCCTCAACGGGCCAAGCACCGGGCCGAGTATGAAAACATTGATTTCCAGCCGGCCAAGGTCTTGTAAAACTTCTCCCATTTTTGTCTCAACTCCATAAAAAAAAACTCCATTCTTCTTTATTTTCTCAAGATACAAAGGAAGGAATAAGGACCACACCATTCATCTTGTCTCCTTTAATGGTAAGTTATGGGTTTATCATTTTATTATTCAAGTTGAAAGTTTTATTTACTTTTTTGAAAAATTTTATAATTTTTAATGTGTATTGAGAGTGAAAGTGACTTATATTACATTTAAATATGTTAAATAGAAAAACCAATGTTATAATTTGTTGTATTTTATACATTATCATAATATATTTGACAATTGCCACTTGAAAATTGAAATTGTTATGTCCTCTAATGATTTTTCCTTCTTTTTATTTTTTACTACATATTTATAATGTCATTGATTTCAATTTATGAATTGCTCATTATATTAGTACTAATATTTATTTAAAGTATCAAGAAATTGATTTATTATTTACTTGTTTGATTGATAGATAAATATTGGTTTAAAATTTATTTAGTTGTTATTACATTATTATTATATATGTATATCTAAACAAAAATCTAATTTAATTTTTAGGCTCAACGCGAAGATGTCAAAGTTAAAACGAATTGATCATTTTTTCAAGAGGAAGAGTGGTGATACTTGTGAAAGTAGTTTTCCGGTAAATGAAGATTCTCCAAGTACCGAAATTCAAGCTTCCAAATCCCCAAGACTTGAATCTAAAGATCATCCAAGTAATTCCAAAAAGATAGTTGCCAAGGATTTTAATATTAAGAATGTAGAACGAGATCTGGGTTTACACCCTCAAATATGAGAATATCCTGTCAACCAAAGAGATGAAGTTAATGAAAAGCATCCTCAATGATTTCAGTCCTCTTGGTTTGGCAAATTTCCTTGGTTAGAGTATTCACCTACTCGAGATGCGGTGTCACGTCTCGACTCGGGATCTAGCACGGACAACCGTCGCGATATCTCGCAATACGTGCTGCGCGTCACACGCACAATAGGTCTGCGAAGCGTCAGTATCAAGGCTAAAACAAAGCAAAAATAAGAAACATGACAAGTATAATACTCTGAAAATATGCGATAGTCTCAAGTACGGATAACAATAAAAATAACCGAAGATCAACCGCATAGCCTCAGGCTCTAATCCGATAAAATAAACATCAAATCCAAGAGTGTCAACTCAACGAAAGCATAAACAAGTTTTTCCAATTAGGTCAAATCCAAATCCAAAAGAAATAAAAGAAACGAACGGATAAGTTACGACTGCCAGTGGAGCCCGTACATAGTGAGTAGTGCCTCTACGGAGAAAGCTGATCTCCTAAGCCACCAACTCGGCATAACAAGGAAAGCACAACACTAGGATCTTGAAATCACAACAACGAAAGCGGGGTAAGTAAAAAATATGTACCTAGTGAGTGAGCCACCCTCAAAAGAGAACCAGAAGAGGGTGGGGTGCACACACAACCAAATCAGTTTATAAAACAGTTTATAATAAAAACAATTGGTAATATCAAAACCATGTATCTAAATCCATTTCTTGGTTTAGAACCAAGGGCTGCCATCAAAACATATTCGAAGTGACTTTGGCTCAAGTCAACCTCCGGAATCGTCAGGGGCATTTTCGTCATATCATAATATTAATACAAAACCATGCCCGTCCCCCTGACGTTGGTCTGGGTTCGGCATTGCGTGGTGGCCGCAACACACCCAGTTTGGCTCTCCCATGCACACACCAACGACTAGCTTGCGTGTTGGGCCTGGAGCCGAAGGACCATGTGGATCCATACAATAACAATGGTTCGCCTAACATATCCAAGAACAAGCTAGTATACCACCAAATCAAGGCATATGTACTCCCTGGATTGCGTCCAATCCACGAGTCCCCGTATGCTTATCAACTACTCAAAATCATTTTCAAGGATTGCTCATGCACCCAAAATCATTTAATGAAAACCATTTATGAAGCATATATTAATAAAATAGTAATGAAAACAATTTCCTCAATGGATTCTCTGTTGAAGAAAGCCCATCACAGTTCGGGGTCTCGTATACGCCCAAGGTCCGTCCTCTGTGAGTCAAATTAAGCATCCCAACCGGCGTCTTTATCGCCTAGTGGAGGGAACCAAAAATCAAAGTCATCTGTATTAAAACTCAATAAAAACAATGGAAATACAAATAAAATATGATAGCATCCCAAAAACTCATAAACATGCCCAACTAAGGCTTTATTTACTTCCGGAACGGTTCTAAGAGCGTAACACCTCTTTCCGTGGCTAAATCGGCATTTCCTAGCACTTAGGGGTAAAATTGTAATTAGGACCATTTACAATAACCAATAATTTCTTTTACGGAGTCACAACGACAACTCCCTTATGATAATGGTACAATTCGTATGCTTAAATTGTCAATTAAAGCTTCTAGGGGAAAAATGGTAATTTTCCCATTAAGGATAAAATGATAATTTCACTTATATTAACCCATAAATATGTTTTTATAACCAATTCTGACTTCTGGGGGCAATTTAGTCATTTCGGGGTCTGAATTAAGCTTAGGGGTAAAATTGTAATTTTTGAAAATTTGGGTCAACTTTTGTTTGACCGGGTCGAACCGATCTAACCGGTTCGGTCCAAGTCAACTGCCTGGGCCATGTGGCTGGCCCAAGCCAGCTGGGCCACGCGGCTGGCCCAAGCCGTTGGGCCTGCTGCAATAGCCAAGCCGCGCGCAGCCGATGGTAATTTCCAGATTCGGGCGACCCCAAAAATATGTATTTTGTTATGAAAATGTGGACTTCACTCAAGAACATCCCACATGGAAAAGAATGCTTGAAGAAAGATGAAGAGCAAAGGAGTTTGTCAAGCTTTGTAAACTATCCCATATCCCACATTAGTAAGAGATGGAAGATAAAGCGGAGTCTTTGGCTATAAATAAGGGGCTTCTCCTTGCTAGTGGAACACATACAAAAAGACAAAACAAGCTACTTTATTAAAATAGAGTTTTGTAAAGTATTATTTTATTCTCTTGTAATATTTCCTCCACTAGTGAAATATTATCTAGTAGTTCGAGGACGTAGGCAATATTGGCCGAACTTCGTTAAAGGGGTGTTTTTCTCTTTGGCTCTCTTGGTGGAGACACTCTAGTCTTCACTGGTTTCACAACATATTTTTATTTATTTTAAATTTCCAGCCCTTTAAAACACCAATTTCCAACATATTAACATCCCAAATTCCATTTCTAACACTAATAAAACATTTCCAAATTCAAAATCATCACCAACAACCAATTTACAACAAGAAATCACTTACCCAGAAATTCAAGCTTGTCTTAGTTCATTCAAACTCCAAAATGATCAATTGCACCCAAAAGTCCTAAAACATTATCAATAATCATCTTAGCTCCATAATATTTATCTCATAAACCAAAAATACAAGTCAAACACTCACCAAAAATGGAAAATCCAAGCCAACCCGTAACTCCCTTTTCTCAAGTTTCAATACCCATAAATTTCCCTCATTCTCTAAACTTTTTGGTATGAAATGGTTAAGGGAAGTAAGAGGAATTTAATGGCATACTTGCATGTTAATTTGGTAGTGATTTAAGGGGTGTTCTTTAAGAGAGAGAGTGAAGTAATAGAGAGAAAACTTAAAGATGAACAAAAATGGAGTGAAGGAAAAAATGAAGGAGAAGGTCCGGCCAAATGAAGAAAAATTAGCCAATAAATATACTTATAGGCAAAATGACGATTTCCCCCCCAAGCTCATTAACCCTTTCAAATAAATCTTTTAATTCACCATACTTATCAATTTGGTCCTTAAATCAATTCTTTCATTCAAATTCTTCAAGTTATATTAAAAATTAAACTCAATAATTCCAACTTAAATTCTTAATAATACTATTACTAATTTTTCTAATTAAATCATGATATTACATGCGACATATTGTTTCCCATGCTTTCTTTTCATTTCAAAACCTATTGCACGTCATGGAGCGGATGCATTCACTGTCAAAGGTTTAAATAATTGGAAAAAAGTTAATGCTGGTAAAAATTGTGCTTTCTTGAATCATGTTGGTGAAGATCCATGTTCTCCACATAATAATGTCGAAAGATGTCGTCAAGATTGTTGAATCAATCTCGGCATATTGACAAAGTCTTGAATGCACAAACTTTAGGGCAAAAGGAAGCTAATCGCTTGCGAGTCAAGACTTCAATTGATGTTGTTCGATGGCTAACTTTGCAAGGATGTGCTTTTAGGGGTCATGATGAAACCTCAAGTTCAAGCAATCGAGGTAACTTTCTTGAATTGATTGCGCTTTTAGCTTCATATGATGATAATGTTGCAAAAGTTGTTATGGAAAATGCTCCAAAAAATGCTAAATATACTTCTCATATGATTCAAAAGGAGATTTTGCATGTTCTTGCGAATAAATTGCATAAGAAAATTCGTGATGATATTGGAGAAGCTAAATTTTGTATCATGATTGGTGAGGCACGTAATGAATCTAAAAAAGAGCAAATGGCTATTGTGTTGAGATTTTGTTGATGATAAAGGGTTTATAAGAGAGCGTTTTCTTGATCTTGTACATGTTAGTGACACTGCAGCAGTAACTCTGAAAGATGAAATATGTTATGTTCTTTCTCGACATTGTCTTGATATTCAAGATATTTGTGGTCAAGGATATGATGGTTATAGTAATATGCGAGGAGAATGGAATGGTTTGCAGGCATTGTTTTTGAGTGATTGTCCCTATGCATATTATATTCATTGCATGGCACATTGCCTCCAATTGGCACTGGTCGCTACTTCTTGAGAGGTGATTCATTTTCATAATTTTTTCTCAGACTTGACCTTCGTTTGTTAATATCATTTGTGCTTCTTGCAAGCGTCATGATGAGTTACAAGATGCCAGGGCGGTTGAAATTGCAGATATGTTGGTAAATGATGAACTTGAGACTGGTAGAGGACTTAACCAAATTGACACTTTCAAAAGAGCAGGAGACACTCGTTGGAGCTCTCATTTTAGTTATGTTTGTAGCTTGATAGGAATGTGATCAGACCAAAATTATGCATCTTTTTATGGTCATTTTCCTATGCTTTTTGGGTATTTTATACGTGATTATTCTAAAGTTAGATGTTTCTAGTCAATGTTTTCATAATGTTTGTGGGTATCGTTCTAGTTAAGAAAACCCTCACGTGACACCACACCTCCTAGGTGCCTCTATCAGTCTTAGGCTGGAATGGCTTGGGTCACGTACTAAGTGCCGCCGTACACCTACGAAAGCGGAATTAATAATTTGTTTAGTATAGGACTAACCTTTGTTTTTGTTTTCTTAGGATTTTTAACACTAGTTTGCTAGGGACTAGCAAAGCTTAAGTGTGGCGGAAATATGATCAAACCAAAATTATGCATCTTTTTATGGTCATTTTCCTATGCCTTTTGGGTATTTTATACTTGATTATGCCTTAT
Organism: Corchorus olitorius; assembly: GCA_001974825.2. NCBI lineage: Eukaryota > Viridiplantae > Streptophyta > Magnoliopsida > Malvales > Malvaceae > Corchorus > Corchorus olitorius. The sequence continues at coordinate 13,531 of AWUE01023630.1, forward strand.
ATTGGTTATATTTATGTTCATAGGTGTTGACAAGAAGAAAAGTACAAAATCATCAATTTTGTACCTTTTTAGGACCTTTTTGGATGATTTATGACACAAGTATTTTCCATGGATGTTTTGGATGAAGAATGGAGTTATCATATTCGTGATTGAAGAGCCTGAAGAGTCAATTTTATGCTTATCAAAGTCAAAGTTGATTGCTTAAAGTTTTCAAGGCAAAGGAGCAAAGAAGAGTTCAAAGGCAAGAAGACATGTCGAAGTGCCAAGCCATGACACTGCCCACATGACCCGATCAGGCAAACCACATGGGTCTTCAGAAAAACCATGTGGACGCCCAGGTGGAGTTGGGGACACTCATTGTGCGCGCCCAACAGGCCATCGTCGACACTTCCATGACACTTCCTCTTGAAGCCTCTTCAATACTTTCCAGATTTGGCGACAGTTTGGGAAAACAACTATAACTTTTGATTTAGAGCTCCAAATGAGGTGTATGAATATGCGTTGGAAAGCTAACTCCGAGAGTTAAAACTTTCGTGTTTTGGTCGAAGCCCAGATCCGACATTATCATGGACGAAAATCCCCCTGCACATTGGAGACATAAATTGTTTTGGGGCAGATTGCGTTTTTGACCAAATTGAGCCCATAAATCATACTTGGATCAGCTTGAAGACATGGAGAAGAGCCCAACACGCCCCTAGGGTTTGTTTAAGTCATCTAGAACTCTAAATTAAACCCTAGGCCGTCATCTATATATACTCATATTTCCTAGAACCCTAGAAGAACTTTTCCCTTCTTATTTTATTTTAGGTTTTGCGGTTTGGGAGGAGGCAGCCGCCCCCTCCTTCTTCATCCCCTATTTTGTAAGTTTTCAATCTCTCATGGATTGGAAACTCCAATCCGTGAGAGGCTAAACCTTTATACTTCTTTTTCCTCGGTATTTTTGATCAATAAATTCATGGTAAGACTTTTGTTCTTAATAATTTGATTTTTCCGTTTGAATATGTTTCTTATCCCTGTACTTCATCTTACGTGTTCATGTTTTGATGGGTTTGGTGGCCAACTTATCTTGATAAGTATGAATGCTATTGTTAGATTCAATTTACCTTGATCGAAGCTAATATTGGTCCAACTGACAGTTGTAATTCTAGGAGTCCTGATTCAATGGGATTATCAAACCTTGTTGAAATCTATAGGACGAGATGGTAATACATGTATATGAGATTGGTTATGATTTATCATGCATGTGGAAAGTATAAACTTAATGCTTGTTCTATGATGGGGTGGTTCCTGGAGTAGAAACAATATAGATTAATTTTAGCGAGATGCAGATTAATTTTGTTAGCATGTTGGAGTTTGCTGCTGTATCAGGAGCCTATTCCTAGACCAATTATTCAAATAGAGTTGTTTAAGATATTAAGAGGATTACTTTGTTCCAATGAAAATTGATGTCTACGTCTTAGGCTATATATCGATTTGGAGTAATTTATGATACTTAATTGATTGCAATCTAATCAAATTCATACTTTGTGTTTGGGATCCATGTTTTATTTGATCAAAATACTTACCTAGAGGAAAAGAAGTATGTTTTTAATTAATCTTTTTCTTAATCCTTAAGTTTTGTTTTACTTAATTGTTTTCTAGTTTAGTTTAGTTATTTTGAAAACCCATTTAATATCCCCTTTGGTAAGACTTTCTTTAGTGTAATTTAGCTTTAATTTGTTTTCACCTTCTCTTGGGATTCGACCCCTACTTGTCCTAGCTATTAGTTATATGTTTGTGGGGATTTGGTGAAAGAGATTATGGGGATTACAGATGTTTTTTGTCAGTGTCTACAACAGAATTCCCAAGATATAGTTAATGCTATGTATTTGGTGTCAAACACCAAAGCACTGATACAAAAGTTTAGAGAAGATGGTTGGGAGAACTTATCGGAAATTGTGAAAGCATTTTGTGAAAAGCACGATATTGATGTTCCTGATATAAGTTCTCCATATGTGGCAAAACGTGGTCGTCACCAACATGATGGTTTCAATATGCAGCACCATTATCGAGTTGATATATTCAATGCTGCTATAGATTCTCAACTGTTTGAGCTAAACATCAGATTTAATGAACAAGCAATGGATCTTCTTACTCTGAGTTCAGCTTTAGAACCTAAGGTTACTTATAAATTCTTTGATGTATATAATATTTGTTGTCTTGTAGAAAAATATTATCCTCGCGATTTCACTGAGCAGGAGAAAGTAAGCTTGAAGTTCCAATTGCAGCATTATAAGCTCAAAGTCCTAAGTCATCCAAAATTGCAGAATCTGTCCACAATTTCTAAGCTTTGTCAGCATTAGCAGAGACAGAGATTTCAAAGGTGTATTATCTTGTTGATAGAGTGATTCGTCTTCTATTGAGTCTTCCTGTTTCAACTGCAACTACTGAAAGAGCATTTTCTGCAATGAAAATTGTCAAAACAAGGCTTCGCAGCAAAATGGAAGATGAATTTCTTGCTAATAATCTTGTTGTTTATATTGAGAGGGACTGAAACTTTTGACTTAGACTCTGTACTTGGTGATTTTATTTCTTTGAAAGAACGTTGTCACTCTTTAATAATCCCTTTTAATTTGCATACATTCAATAATGTCTATATAGCTTATTATAGCTTATAATATAATAATTACCATACATAAGATAAAACATGTATGCTAACAAAAATTTTATACTAGGTATAGAGCATTTTTGTTCCCCCCCCACAGATTCAAATCCTGGCTATCGGTCGTTAGCAAATCATAAAAATAAAAATCCCAACAATAACTAACTAAAGATAGCTAGGCCAAGTAGGGGTCGATTCCACAGAGATATATGTTATTATTCTTTTTCTTAAAACAAACAAACAAAATAAAGAAGGTTTTTAAAGTAAAATTAAATCAAAATCAAACTAATAATTAAAACTATCTAAGAAAGCAATCAAGAAAATTAAAGAAAACAATTAATTAAAAGCAGAGAATAAATTGAGAAAATAATTAAGAGAACCCTCCAACATAGAATTAATATCCCTCTTGACAACAATAACACGGATCATTGATATCTAAAGATTATGAAAACAATGGATAGCTTGCTTGGAATTTAATCCTAAATTACCTTAATTAGATAAAGCTCTTGATCCAGTGTGAATTATCCCTTTTATTCTTTAAACAATTACCTCTTGATCCAGTGTGATAATTACCCAAGAATAAAGCATTAAGATCTAGTAATTTACAAGCACAATGGGCAATTAAAAATTGGTCAAAGATTCTTAAATCCCTTGGAAGGAAGATCCTTCGCTTCCAATTGCTACCAAACAATTAAATCCGAAGATCCTTCAAGATTTTAATTTAGCTAATGCTACTTAATTTATCAAGAAAGTGTGCGCTTCAATCTATCAAAACAAGCAACATAGAATTCATGCAGAGATATTAAGAAATACCCTATTAATTTTCATATAAAAGCACAAAATCTCACCATGATATAAGTCAAGAGATCAATTAAATTCTACATTAGAGAAAAGAAAAGGATTACTCACTCATGAATTGAGTGAGCATCCAAAGAATAAGAAGAAAACTTACAAGACTTGAAGGCGAAATCTTCCTCTTGAGTAACCTAGGGTTGCCGCCCCTCTCTATGCAAAGAGGGGGTGCGGCACCCTAGCCCTAAAACTAGAAGAAAAACTAGAACTAGAAGAGAAAAAGAAGAGAAAATTATCTAGATATTGTGTGTGTAGGTATGTGATTTGTGTTACAGGAGGTGACTATTTATAGTGGAAATAACCCTAGAAAATCCAATTCTAAGTAGGATAAGAGTCTAGGACGTTTTTGAGTCTAACTTAAAGTCTAAGTTAGATTAAAAGTCTTCCTAGAGTAGAATCCAAGTTAAAATAGGATCCTGGAATTTTCTGGAATCATGCAGGGACTTCAACGTCGTTTTTGAGCTTGAAGATGGCAGAACTGGGTCTTAGACTTTAAAGGAAAGTTTTAGATCTCGGAGTTAGCTTTCCAACGCCTACTCACGGGCCTAAAACTCACGGTCTGAGCAGAAAGTTATGATTTTTCTACTGAGACTGCGCTGAATCCTATCTCATCGCCATCGCCATCGCCATCCCATCTCCATCACCACTGCCACTAGTGTTAGCATTTTGAGTGCCCTACTAAAAAATATAATTAGAAAATCAGTTTAGGGTCAAAGACTTTTACATACATTTAATTTGATCAATCATGAAAATGGAAATGTGATTACCTGTGGCGAACTCTCTGTCACAATATCTATAGAATCAGGGAATTTTTGTGCAACAAACATCATGAGCTTATCTAGTTTGGAGGAAATTTGAGCATTTTCAGCAGTCAAACGATCAAGTGCTTGTCTCTCCGTTCGTCTCTCTTCTTCAATTCTTGCAATCTCTTGTTGGCTTTGTAATTCCATTCCTTGCACACAAAAGCCCGAAATAACTTTAAAACGACAAAAACAACCCATGTCCAATCAAAATGAGAAAAACAGTCCAATATTGTAATATCCAGTTTTCATCAAATTAGAAAGCAATGCAATTTAAATTTCGAACCTGCATTTCTTCTATTAGCTGCTGAACCTCTGATGAAGATGTTCCCTTTGAATAGGCCGTGAACATATGAGCATTGTCTTTAAAGATGTCTTTTGGTGTGACCCCCAATCCAAGACATCTGACTAGGCCAGGTTGTTCTTCCCCTAACACCTCAACCGAAATTCTGCTTTCAACTTCATCCTTTGACAAATTCTGTGTATCCTCAGTAGGTGCGGTTGTCTGCAAATGTTCTATGCTTTTCTATAATAACAATTACAAATAACCACATGTCAGAGCCACTTGCAAAGAGAAATAATACACATTAAATTACCACAATTGCTTCATTTAGAATTGGAAAACTCACCAAAACATCCCTTACTTTTTCGTTTACGGGTGCTCCATTTTTTCTTGTATACGTCTTCTTGTACATGTTAAGACGCCCAACATCTTCTCCTTTTTTTCTCTATAAAGAAATCCATTGAGAATTTGCATGTCATAGGTAAAAACAATTTGTTCAACTTGTTTAAATTTAAGAACAAAAGTAGTAGCACCATCCAAGATTAATATTTACATTCTTTAAAAACGCAACAAGGTAAATTACTTACCATCTCATTTCTCAGTCTCGCAAAGCTTTTTGAGCCTTTCGTGTGAAGATTATGTTGACATTTTCGGCTCGCTTTTCCTACTTTCTCCTTTTTCTATTAACAAAAATGCATAATGTTAATATACCAAAAAGAATTAAGTAACAACAAAAATGCACTTTTTCTACAAATTTAAATAGTAATAAGATTTACCTTTCCTTTTGTCGAGTGCCAATATTCTGCCATGGAGTCAAAAAGATCTGTGGGTATCTTTGGATCTCGCGCAGCTTTCGTCGCATCAACTGTATCTCTATAGAATTCTTTCATCAATTTATGCTTGTAATATCTCCACTTTTTTACCATATTCATTTCTAGCCATGGATGTGTCTCAAAGTCAAGGCAAAATCTAGTCTGAAAACATAAACAATAATGTAGAAAAATCAGATTAACAAAACGGTTACACTTTGAATTCAAATAAGGAACACAAACACAAGTTAGAACTCTATTTGGAAAGATGAAAAATAAGTTACATACCTTAGCATACTTGACCACTCTATCTTTGACACCGCGAGAATAAGTATTCCATGACTGTGGACTCATTGGAAGCCATACTTGATCACGACCCAACTTCGCTAAAAATCCTTCAAGGAGTTTAGTTTCCTCTCCAACAGGTTGCCCCAATTCATTGGCTTTAACAATAACATTGTAGGGAGGCCTTTCGGTCCAGAGTTTAATCAAATTTGTATTTACTTGTTTCTCCACTCCATTGTCATCAACTATCATTACTTGTTTCTCCACTCCATTGTCATCAACTATCATTATAAAAAAAAAACTTATAGAAAATTGGAAGTCAAATAGATTATGGTTTTAGTGGAATACCTGTGACGGTCGTCATATAATATGAATGAACCGGCTCAGACTACACAGAAGTGGCATCATGACTGGTGCTCGGATGGGAATTATTAGCAGAATCCCTTGCAGCATTAAGCGCAGCCGAACCGACCCGAGGCGAAGTGCGAGGATCCACTGCTGGGGTCGAAGTGGAAGGATCCACTGCGGCAACAGTCGTAGGGAGAGCCGGACCAGAAACATCCTCTTCATTTGCTGCCTAAATGGGGTCGCCATTTGTTACTAAATCCCCATTAACAGTAGGTTGTTCTCTACACATCCGCTGAATTGCTTTCTTTGAGTTGATTATAGCAGTTGGACCTTCTGGTTTTTTCCTCTTCAATAGACCTTTGGGTTTGTTGCATAGTAGACAAAAAACAAACAAAAATTAGTTACTATAACACAAATACATATAACAACATCAATAAAAAGTTATTAAACTACATATGGAATATTAAAACTTCAATCATAACAAATTCCATTTGTTACAAACCTTGTCTTGCAGTTTTGCATATTAACAATTATCAGTGACAAGAGAGTACTCCACTCTAGTCATTATTGGTGATCCTCGTCCTAAGTTCTGCAAGGCAAGAAAAACAGATGGAGTTATATACATTCTAGTAATATATATTACTAGCATATCTGATGACTTAGCCTGTCATGGCATTCAACTATGCATGTGAGGCTTGGCTGAAACGATGTGGGACAAGATAAAAGTTTTACATGAAAATTTATTAAAAAGTCTGATGTGTTTAATGCTAGAACATTATTGACTGCAATCAAGTATAAAATTTAACTAGTAGTTAAAACAGCCTGAAAAAGCAGATCATAAATTAAACTACAAAGCAAGAAGAACAGTCAACATACACAACAAGTGCAGAAGAAAGAGACAGCAGGATCAGTTGGGAAGGAATGGAGCATGTGAACTCAGATGATTACAAGATTAAATTGGAAAAATATTCTGAGATAACAGGGGGAATAGAACAAAACATATTAACAAAGTGACATAAAACGTTCATAATCATTTCAAGATTTCTATAAAAGTATATCGGTCTCATGTAAAATTGAAAAATGAAAAAGATGTTGTTTCTGATGGAAATGTCTATAAAGCTTATTGCATCAACAACCAAAACTCCAAAGTGGGATTTATGAGGTTCTGTTCATACAAGTAACTGAATTATACTATTCAATTTGTAAGTGTGATGGGCCAACGAGATCCCCACAATTTTAAGAAACATCAATCCTAACTAAGCAATATGTAAACGTATCATTGCACACTTGCTTGCTATTAGGGGCCATTCGCTAACAAAAAAACCCCTACTACCCTAGAATTCTCAACAATATCCAATCTTTACAACAACAGTAACCATGAAATTGATAGCATAAACATCTTCAAGGAATACATTGCAAAGCTTCCTATTATTATCCACATATCCAATTCAAATCCAAAGAAGTTAGTCAATTAAAGCATAAATGAAGAGCAAAAATCCACAGAAAGCTAAAAAGAGGAAATGAAATTCCTAACAGAAAATACAAGCAAACTCTGGAAGCAACATTAAAATCAAAGAATTCAGTTTGTCACCAAAAGAAAAAAGAAAAGACCGACCTGAATGGATTGTGGCAACAATCCTGTTCAACCACAGCTTTCCAACACCAAGTCTCTCCTTAAAAAACCAAACTTTACAGTAAAATAACTAAATAATTCTTCACAGTCACCAAGCTTACCTGCAAAACTAAAGCAAACACATACTAGATCAAATGCAACCCTTTAAAGCAAATCAAAAAGCAAAAAATGCCCAACAATTCAAAACCTGTAAAATTGTATAAGAAAATACATTCAGCTGAAGAACAAAGATGGGTTTCAAGAAATAAAAAACAAATTGCAAAGTTCTCATAACTATGATTATGGCTACAAATTGCAAGTCAGAATAATGCTAAGAAATTCTAAATCTAAATTTATAATTATGGCTGCAAATTGCAAGTCAGAATAAGTCTAGATTATAAACCTTATACTATTTTAAGAGAATTATAGCAAAGTCCTGAAGATGACAAAGAAATTTCTAAAGACAAAGAAATATGCCTAATTAGAGCACTAGAGAAGGACCAGAACAATCTAAGGTAGGGAACTACAAAGCTTAGAAGAAGAACAAACTGTGAACTTAGACATACCAGTAAGTCGAAGGTGGGAGATGCCATTAACATTGCCATTCGAAATAGAGGAGGGAGTCGGAGGGGGGGAGCCGTCATTGCTGCTTTAAGATAGGCGGAGGGACGAGCCGTCCCTATTGGGATTTTGGAAGTGAAGGAGTGAGGCGGAGGGAATAAATCGAGGGTTAGAAGTGAAGAGAGGAAAATTAGGGATTTAGCATTTAGGTTTGGGTATTTGAAAATTAGGGGTTTTCATTTAGGCTGAGGGAATGAGTCGAGGGTTAGAAGAGAAGAGAGGAAAAAAATTGTTAAGTGTTTCGAAAGTGGGAAGAAAAGAGACTTAGGCAAATTTAGCCTTTTCTCATGGTTTAGGGTAAAAAACGACAACGTTTTGCTCTTTAGTATCAATAGTGTTGTTTCAAGCCTCAGACGCCGCCATATATAATGAAAGTGATAAAACTTCGTAGGGTCAGCCGCGCGCGGGCCAAGTCTTGCCCATAAGCTGATGCGCCAAGGACTCATCATGGTCTTGAAGAGCTCAATGGAGATCATGGAGAGGATGAGCACATGCGGCAAGGAGGCTTGAAGAAGCTTGAAGATGCTAGGAGTTCATTGGAGAAGGTTCCAAGCTCATTGGAATTGCCTGCCATTTGATCCATTGAAGATGCCATTAGGCCCAATGACAAGAGCAAGAGCTAAAAGGTTCAAAAAAGCATTATTGGGCCTCATTAGAGTTCATCTTGACGAGTTCAAGGCCATTGGAGATCATTTGAAGCCCATTGGAGATCATCACCAAAGGAATATTCCCATCGATTCCAAGTTATGTACTCTACTTGAAATCGATGAGTATTAGGCCATTGGAGTTGTGATTTGGCCATTGTGGGCTTTATTCTATTTCAATTAGCTATTTATTTAGTTTAGATGACATTGGGTTGGGCCTTGTTTGACTAAGTCCAATCCTTGTTTTAATAGGACTTGTTATTTTCCTTTTCCTAGTAGAATAAGGAGTAGGATCTTTCCTAGCTCCTTCTTAACCTTTCTTCTTTACCCTTAGGGCTTAGGATTTTAGATCAGAGCCGCCGCCCCTTATTGCCTATATAAAGGCACCAACCCCTCTTGTAAACATAAGTTGAGTTGATTGATAAAATTGAGGTTTTTACCCAAATTAATTATCTTAGCTTCTTTGTTCTAGTTTGAGCAAAACTTAGGGTTTTTCAATCTTGTAGAGTCCTAGCAAACAATTAAGTTGTGATACTTGATTGCTTGTGAATCTTGTGATCTTAGGTGTTCAATTGCATGTCAAATTGGAGGTTTAAGGCCGACAAAAGAAGAGGATTGCTTGGGTGAGATTGTCGACATCCACATCTAGAGTTGAAAGTTGTTCAAGTTGATTCTTGGCGGGTCACAAGGGTGGATTGAATCTTAAAACAACTAGATTCGTATCAATTAGTAATCAGAGCATAGGTTGTCATCTTCAATCGGTAAATCTATCCTTCTATTCATCTATCATCAAGTTTTTCATCCATCTCATCCATCAAAGTTTTTCAAATTTTCTAGATCTAAAAATTCTGAAAATTCAAAAATTTATTGTCGTCTCATCTTAACTCAAATCAACTTGAAAATTCAGATTTGGAGTCCTCATACCTTGTAGTTTAATGGAAAAATATCAGAAAAATAAAAAAAAAATTCGACTAGAATCTTGTGAAATTTATTCTGGCTTCGTTTGAGCTCGGAAAGTTTTGAAATTTGAGATCTAGACTTCTTCTAGTGTGATCTTTCTGAGAAAAATATTGAAAAAAATCAAACAAATTTGTGTCAAAATCAAATTTTTCTAGGAACTAGGGTTCTTGATTTGGGAATTTGGGGATTAGAGTTTGTTTTGAGCATATGAGTCAATTGTTTGCATCTAACCCTAATTGATTGTTTGTTTGAGATTCTTGGGTTGCTTTTGCTGTGAATTGAGATCTAATTTGAAGAATTTCAGGTTTAAACCCTATTGGAGACAAGTGGTACAAAATTGGATCTAAGTGGTACTAGGGTTTATAATTGATTGATTTGAGTTGCTAATTGTGTTTTGTGCAGCAAGTTTGGGAGACAAAAGACTGTTTGGATTGTATAGATCACTTTTTATTTTGATTCACTCAAGTTATTGCTTTTAATTGTTTGTTCCTCAAGTAGGTCACGAGAAGAATGGAGGCTCTAACAATTTGCTCTTATTAGGCCTATTTGAAGCTAGAAAAAGGCATAATCTTGTGAGATCATTAAGAGAGTAGTGGATCGCCAATCCATAGGTTGAGTGCAAACACGAGAGCACAACAAAGGTAAATCACACACACACTAGTGAGGAATTTTTATCATTAACTTTTTTTTGTGTGTAGGTATAATGGGAGATAAAAATCAAGCCAATGATGTGGCTACCTCGTTGCAAGCTATCTTGCAACAATTAGGCACTATAACAACAAGAATTGAGGCCTTGGGGGTTCAAAATCAACAAGCTCAAAATCAACAAGCTCCACTTAGTTTGGTTGATAGGAGAACTTTGAGTGCCTATGTAAAAGGGGATGTTCTAAGGGAGAATTTGTTCCATACTAGGATGTATGCGAATGGAAAGCCTAGTAGTGTGATTATAGATGGAGATAGTTGTAAAAACATAGTTAGTGATTATTTGGTGAAAGAGTTACAACTACCTACTTCTAAACATCCTAAACCCTATAGCTTAAGTTGGATCAATGATAGAGAAGAAATTAGGGTTAACAAACAAGTTTTGGTTACTCTTTCTTTGGGCAGGTACAAAGAGGATGTCTTGTGTGATGTGCTACCAATGCGAGCTTGTCATGTGTTGCTTAGGAGACCTTGGCAATTTGACAACAAGGTGAAGTATGATGGTGAGACAAACAAGTACTCTTTTATGCATGGCAAGCGCCCTTTTACTCTAATTCCTTTATCACTTCAAGAAGCTTTAAAATATCAAATTAAAGTGAGAGATGATTTTGATAAATTAGATGATGAATTTAGGGGTAAAGAAAAGAGTAAATCCGAACCTAAAATTGTTGATTGTTTTGATGATAAAACAACCCTAGTTGCAAAGAGTGTTTTAGATGTTGTTAGTGATGATACTAAAACTAATTTGAGTGTTGTTTGTGATGACACTAAATCTGTTTTAGGTGTTGTTTGTGATGAAACAAATTATGTTTTGGATGCTAATTGTGAAGAAAACAAATCTGTTTTGGTTGATCATAGCATTGAAAATAGGACTGTTTGGGTAGAAAGAAAAGAGACTTCTAAGAAAGTTGTTAAAGAGTGTATGTTAGCTAAAAGTGAGATTAAGAGTGCTTTGCATGAGAATTCTGTTTTGATCTTACCTTTGTTTCGAAATACACTAATGGGTACTAACAACTTCGCTGGAGATATTCCAAGCAAAATTGTGTTTCTTTTGAGTGATGTTGTAGGAATTGGAGTTGTTTTGATGCAAGGAGGGAAGTTTGTAGCTTACTTTTGTGGGAAAATTCCTAGTGGAATTCCACCCATTAGAGAGGTTGAACTCCATCCATATGGTGTGCGATACAAGTTCATTGAGAGCTTTCCATATGTAGTGCGCTACAAGAAAGGTGATCGGTCGTTGAACAAACCACAAGATAAATCCCCACAAACCTTTAACTATTAGCTAGGGCAAGTAGGGGTCGAATCCCACAGAGAAGGTGGAAACAAATTAAAGCCAAATTATACTAAAGAAAATCTTACCAAAGGGGATTTTTTATAGGTTTTCAGAATAACTAAATCAAACTTAGAAAACAATTAAATAAAACTAAACTAAAGATTTGGAAAATAAATTGAGAAAAACAATTAATTGAAAACATACTTCTTTTCCTCTAGGTAATTATTTCGATCAAATAAATCATGGATCATAGACACAAAGCATGAATTTGATTATATTGCAATCAATTAAGCATCATAAATTATTCCAAATCGATATATAGCCTAAGACGTAGACATCAATTTTCATTGGAATAAAGTAATCCTCTTAACATCTTAAACAACTCCACTTGAATAATTGGTATAGGAGAGGAATACTCAACCCTCCAACATGCTAATAAAAGTTAGTCCGCATCTCGCTAAAACCAATTTCTATGGTTTCCAATCAAGCATCACCCTGTGAAGACTCATAGAACAAGCATTAAGATTTACTTTTCCGCATGCAAGATAAACCAATACCAAACTCATCTACATGTATTACCATCTCAGCCTATAGATTTCAACAAGGTTTGATAATCCCATTGAACCTAGGACTCCTAGAATTACAACTGTCACTTGGACCAATATTAGCTTGACTCAAGCCAACTTGAATCTAACAATAGCATTCATACTTATCAAGATAAAGTGGCCATCCAAATCTATCAAAACATGAACACATAAGATGAAGTACAGGGATAAGAAACATATTCAAACAGAAAAATCAAATTATCAAGAACAAAAGTCTCACCATAAATTTATTGATCAAAAATACCTACGAAAAAGAAGTATAAAGGTTTAACCTCTCATGAATTGGAAACTCCAATTCATGAGAGATTGAAAACTTACAAAACGATGAGGGAAAAGAGGAGGAGGCGGCTGCCTCCTCTCCAAACCGCCAAACCTAGAAAATAAGAAGAGAAAAAGTTGTAGATAAGTTGTTCTAGGGTTCTAGGATAAGAGGGTATATATAGGGGGCTGCCTAGGGTTTAATTTAGAGTTCTAGATGACTTAAACTAACCCTAGGGACGTTCTGGGTTCTTCTCCATGTCTTCAAGCTGAGTCAAATAAGTTATATGGGCTCAATTCATTAAAAACGCAAGTCAGGCCCAAGACAGATTCTGTCCGCAGAATTCAGGGGCATTTTCGTCCATGAAAACGTCAGATCTGGGCTTTGGTCGAAACATGAAAGTTGTAGCTCTTGGAGTTAGCTTTCCAACGCATATTCATACGCCTCATTTGGAGCTCTAGATCAAAAGTTATGGCTGATTTCTCGAACTGTCGCCAAATTTGGAAAATATTGAAGAGGCTTCAAGAGGAAGTGACATGGAAGTGTCGACGCTGGCTGCTGGGCGTGCGCGGGACAAGGGCCCCGACTCCACCTGGGCGCCCACATGGTTGCCTTGAGCACCCATGTGGTTTGCTTGAGTACCCAGGTGGGCAGTGTCACGACTCCAGCTGGGTGCCCACATGGTTTGTCTAAAGACCCATGTGTTTCGCCTGATCACCCAGATGAGCTGTATCATAGCTCGGTACTTGGACATGTCTTCTTGCCTTGAACTCATCTTTGCTCCTTTGCCTTGAAAACTCTTAGCAATCAACTTTAGGAATTTGATAAGCATAAAATTGACTCTTCAAGCTCTTCAATCACGAACATGATAGCTGCAATCTTCATCCAAAACATCCATGGAAAATACTTGTGCCATAAATCATCGAAAAACGTACTAAAAAGGTACAAAATTGATGATTTTGTACTTTTCCTCTTGTCAACACCTATGAACACAAATATAACCAATATAAGGCATAATCAAGAATAAAATACCCAAAAAGCATAGGAAAATAACCATAAAAAGCTGTATGATTTTGGTCTGATCATATTTCCCCCACACTTAAGCTTTGCTAGTCCCTAGCAAACTAGTGCTAAAAATCCTAAAAAAACAAAAGTTAGTCCTAAACTAAGCAATGTATTGATTCCACTTTCGTAGGTGTACGGCAGCACTTAGCACGTGATGTAAGCCATTTCAACCTAAGACTAATAGAGGTACTTAGGAGGTGTGATGTCACCTGAGGGTTTTCTTAACTAGAACGACACCCACAAACATTATGAAAACATTGACTAGAAACATCAAACTTTAGAAAACAGAGTACTTATAACAAATTAAAAATTTAATCTACATTTTCTAATCTAATGCAATATAAGTTAGTAAGAATACAAAGACCATAAGATTCAAATCAACTATGCACAAAATCACTCCAATCAATAATGTAAGTTCTAAGATTAACATACCTTTGATGATTTTGACAAGGAAAACTTACCATAAGCTTGTATTTACATCTATTTCCAAAGAAAAAGTAATATCATGGATATTCATCAAAAAATAGAATGGGTTAAAAGGGTGTCTTATTTTTAAGAAAATAAGGTTACTAACCTTAGAAGTGTTCATGATTTAGGGGTTACTAACTCCCTTTTTTCTTTTGAGGTTACTAACATTCATTTTTTCAGAGGGACAATACTTCCGCAATCCATGCCTCTAATCCTCTTTTAAGGTTACTAACCTTTTTATTATTTTTATTTTTATTTTATTTTATTTTTCAAAGAGTGACAACTATGGAAAGATCAAAAGTACCTCTTCTCCTCTTTCATGAAAACACTTTTTTTAAAAGATTTTAGCTACCCTTCATACCCCCACACTTTGTTTTTGACATATCCATGACATACTTCCATAAATGTACACAAGTTTCAACACAAGTTCTAGAAGTAATACACTTGTCAAACCATTTTTGGGTATGAAAAACCTTATTAACTACACTTCTCAATCAAAGAATGAAATAGGTCATAAGAAAATTTGAAAAATATTTTCGATGTATTTAAACTAAATTAGTATTACACAAGATTATACTCATGGAAATTAAATCAAAACTTATTAGAAATACAAAATCAATTTCAATTTTCTTCAAAAATTTTGAAAAATTTATTTCTAGTCAGTAAGATAGAAAAATAGAAAAGAAAATAGAAAATAAGATCTTTCAAATAGACTAATCCCTCCCCCACACTTAAAAGACACATTGTCCTCAATGTGTGTTGTGCTAGTATTTTGACAAAAAAATTCAATGATCTCTTTGAAATTTTTGGATTAGTAAGTGCAAAATGATAATTTGACTTCTAAAGAAGACCCAAAATTCTAGACAAATCAAACAATCATTCACTAGCAACCAAAACACAATAAGTGGGGTAATCAAAATTAATTGAGCACATGTAAGATTTAATTCATCTAGAAAGTATGCATCCAATCTTAGCAAATTAATCTAAACATATCATCAATCATAGCATCCAAACACATAAGTCTTACATAAGATCCAAATAAACATGGTAGAAATACAAATTAAAACACAAAAATAAATACACATGCATGAAATGTCATGATAAAATGCAATATACAAGAAATCATAAGGATAAGAGCTAACGGCCTCCTTGGTCTCCTTTGACGCATGTAGTCACCCATGGTATCCTCGAAAGCTCGCATCTCACTCCTTTGTTGCCTCATTCCACAACATAGAAATCATCAATGCGAAGCTTATCCCTAGGTTCCATGTACTTGACTATCTTATTACCTTGGGTTCTTGAAAAAGTGAGTGAATTTGTGAATAAAGGTAATAAAAGAAAAATGAAAAAGGTTTGGGTTGGAGATGGGTGTTGGAGAATTGAAGGTGAGTGATGAGTGGTATTTATAGTGTTGGGGATGGGTGATGGTTGTTGGGATGGAAGTTGGGTTCGGCCTGGGTGCTGGGTGCAGCAGCATGGGGTCTCGGCCTTCAGCAGCTCGCGCCTGGTGCTCCGGCCTACGAGCTGGGTGCTCAGTCTTACGACCTGGGTGCCCAGCTGGAGTCGGGATGGCTGTCCTTGGCATGACATGTGCGAGGTAGCTGGGGGCTGTGGGTTACGGCCTGGGTGCTCAGCTGGAGTCTGCTTGGGGGCCCAGGTCGAATCGGGTTTTGCTTCCCATATGCTATCCCTTTGCATTTTCTTACCAACTTGCTTCAAACTCAACTCTTAATGTCCCAACTAAATATCATCCAAACTCTTGCAAAATTCCCAAAATTCTTCAATCCAAAAACACTTGTCTCTTTACCAAAAATCTTTAAAATAAGTGTTCTAAAGATCCCAAAAATTCTTCAAGTGTTTGAAGGATCACCTTGAGCTCCTATCACTTAAGATTCTATATGTATGAGATGTATGAAATAATATACAATGATATGTGAATATGCATGAATGCAAAGATACAAAATGATGCATGAAATACCATTCAAAACAAAGAATCAACATATTCAATTCATTAAGCAAAGATATTTTCAATTAAAGAACAACTAAGAAGGAAAAAGGTTAAGAAAAGCTTATTCTGAGTGTTGGCATTTGTGTGCATGCTTCTTCCATCCTCATTGTTGACTTTTCTTTAATCCTTCTTTGAAATTGATCTATGTAATCCTTAGTTTTCAATGTACCTAATAAGTAACAAAATTGAAGTTCATTAAGTTCAAGAAAAATTAAACTTGCAAGTCTACCATTGGTAATCAAACTTCAATTAAGTTGAACTATACTATGACACAAAAGAAAAATTAGTAACTTCAAAAACAAAAACAATCAAAAGGGTTAGAAAATTGGGTTGCCTCCCAATAAGCCCCTTTCTTTATTGTCTTTGGCTAGACTTTCCTTCATCTCCCTTTGTTAAGGTGGGTCATACTACTTCAAAGCAAAAAGTAGATATGACGAGATATGAAGAATATGAGCACAAAAATATGAAGAACAAAATAGGAGATAAGGAAAGAATTCACCAATTTTGTTGAGAGCGACTCCATGAATGGCTATGAATGGCAATGCCATTTGTGTTGCCGTTAGAGGTTGATGCAATGAGAGCTTTCGGCATCCTTGATTGGCATTGTTTCTTTCTTGCCCTTGTGAAGCATCCACATCTTGGTTAATCTCCTCATCCTTCAAAAGGAATTGATCCATGGATATCCATTCCTCTTCTCCATAGCTTTCATATTCAAGAAATTTGTTGACCTCCAAGAAATTTGGACTTATAGGCTCCAAAAGTTGGTCATCAACAAGATCCTTTAACTCTTCAGGATGTCCAAAGTGCTCATCTTTTGGTGGCTCTTCCTTGTGCTTGGTAATCTTTGGTGGAGAAGGTGGAGAAATATCCATCTCGATGTCGTCCTTTAATGCCTCCTTTTCTTCTTGCACAAACTTGGGAGTTTCCTTTGGTGTTGTAGGGATGCCGACCATACATGGGGTATCATCTTCATCATTGAAGAAAAATGAGTGGGGTCTTGCACATTAAGCTCTTGTGATTCCAAATCATCCATTGTTTTTCTTAACAACTCTTCAATTTCCTTCATCATTGGGACAACAATTTCATGAAATTCACCTTCAATCGTGCTTGGTTCAGAATAAGTTGGTTCCTCCCATGAAAATGTAGCTTCAATTTCTGCCTCATGATCCCTTTGTGTAGTCTTTACCAATCCATCTACCATCTTCCATTGTTCCATGGGAGCTTGTTCAATTGTAGCGATTAGAGGGATGTTTACCTTCCACTTCTGAAGTGAATCAAGTTGGCTTTCTTCATTGCATGTCTTTTGTGGTTCAAGTAGTTGAGGAAACGGTGCTGGACAATCATTGGGCGGCATCGTTTTCTTCTTTGGTTCCCTCTTCTTTCTTGGTCGATCTTGAGAAACTGTTGGAGATGAAGCTGAATTCTTCCAAAAATCTTGCTTCTTTTCATCCTCACTCTTCACAGAACTCTTCTCATCACTCAGCATTTGCACATGGGGTATGACATTTGGTGATGGTTTCATTTCAGGGGTGGGAAGAATTGGCTCAATTGGTGGCGTAGAGAAAGGAAATGGGGTCTCTGGTGACTTCATCTTTTGGTAACCCTTGGTTGATTGTCTTCCATTCCCATCGAATTGATCCCATATATTTGCGTATTGTTCAATCCATTGTCAAATTCCATGTTGTTCTCTTGTCCTTGAGCCATGTTCAAAGGTGTTTGCGAAGAGGGTTGTTGATGATGATCCATCCCTTGAATATAGCGCATCAAATTGACAATGGTATCCTGTTGGTCAACAATTTGCTTGCTAAGCAATTGATTGTTTGTTGCGAGGGATTGCACCACTTCTTTCATTTCCTTCATCTCTTGGCGAACTGATGATTCAACCTCTGGCTCATTAGGCTTGAGAATCTCTTCTGATGTGCTAAATTGATGAATATTCTCAGTCATGATGTTGAGCAGCTTCATTGCTTCTTTAGGTGTTTTGAATGTCAAGCTACCTCCACAAGTTGCATCAATGTAGACTCGATCTTCATAAAACAATCCATCATAGAATTGCCGTGTCAAGAGTTCCTCGCTTATGTTGTGGTAGGGGCAACTTTCACAAATCTTGTTATACCTTTTCCAATATTGAAACCACTTCTCATTAGGTAATTGTCGACAAGAGTAGATTCTTCTTCTGACATCGGCGCGTTTTGCTTCTGGAAAGTATTGGTTCAAGAATGCTCTCTCCATTTCCCTCCAAGAAGTAATCGACTTTGATGGCAGACTCCAAAACCATTCTCTTGCTTTACCTCCCAAAGTAATTGGAAAAGTTAGAAGCTTTGCTTGCTCTTGAGGCATCCCAGTAATCATAGCACATTTGATGATGAAATCTTGTAAATGCTCAAGAGGATTTTCATGGGATTCTCCATGAAAAGTTGGTAGCAAACGGACCACTCCTGGCTTCAACTTGTAGGAGAAATCTTCTCGATAGTCAATGCAGGGGGACTTCATCTCACAATTGAAATTCAACTCCCTTAAGGTGCGTGATTGCTCCATTCTCTCGAAATATTAATTTCTAGAAAATAGAGACTAGAAGAAAAATTTAGCACTTAAACGAAAAATAAAAATAAAAGTAAAAATAAAAATAAAGTAACGAAAAAGAAATAGATAAGGGCAAGAAATTCTTAGGTAATAAGTTGTCTTCAATCTTCTTGTTGCTTCCTTCTTTCCCCGGCAACGGCGCCAAAATTGTGATCGGTCATTGAACAAACCACAAGATAAATCCCCACAAACCTTTAACTATTAGCTAGGGCAAGTAGGGGTCGAATCCCACATAGAAGGTGGAAACAAATCAAAGCCAAATTATACTAAAGAAAATCTTACCAAAGGGGATTTTTTATAGGTTTTCAGAATAACTAAATCAAACTTAGAAAACAATTAAATAAAACTAAACTAAAGATTTGGAAAATAAATTGAGAAAAACAATTAATTGAAAACATACTTCTTTTCCTCTAGGTAATTATTTTGATCAAATAAATCATGGATCATAGACACAAAGCATGAATTTGATTATATTGCAATCAATTAAGCATCATAAATTATTCCAAATCGATATATAGCCTAAGACGTAGACATCAATTTTCATTGGAATAAAGTAATCCTCTTAACATCTTAAACAACTCCATTTGAATAATTGGTATAGGAGAGGAATACTCAACCCTCCAACATGCTAATAAAAGTTAGTCCGCATCTCGCTAAAACCAATTTCTATTGTTTCTAATCAAGCATCACCCTGTGAAGAATCATAGAATAAGCATTAAGATTTACTTTTCCGCATGCATGATAAATCAATACCAAACTCATCTACATCTATTACCATCTTGGGCTATAGATTTCAACAAGGTTTGATAATCCCATTGAACCTAGGACTCCTAGAATTACAACTGTCACTTGGACCAATATTAGCTTGACTCAAGCCAACTTGAATCTAACAATAGCATTCATACTTATCAAGATGAAGTGGCCATCACAATCTATCAAAACATGAACACATAAGATGAAGTACAGGGATAAGAAACATATTCAAATAGAAAAATCAAATTATTAAGAACAAAAGTCTCACCATAAATTTATTGATCAAAAATACCTACGAAAAAGAAGTATAAAGGTTTAACCTCATGAGAGATTGAAAACTTACAAAACGATGAGGCAAAAGAGGAGGAGGCGGCTGCCTCCTCTCCAAACCGCCAAACCTAGAAAAAAAGAAGAGAAAAAGTTGTAGAGAAGTTGTTCTAGGGTTCTAGGATAAGAGGGTATATATAGGGGGCTGCCTAGGGTTTAATTTAGAGTTCTAGATGACTTAAACTAACCCTAGGGATGTTCTGGGTTCTTCTCCATGTCTTCAAGCTGACCCAAATAAGTTATATGGGCTCAATTCATTAAAAACGCAAGTCAGGCCCAAGATAGATTCTGTCCGCAGACTTCAGGGGCATTTTCGTCCATGAAAACGTCAGATCTGGTCTTTGACCAAAACATGACAGTTGTAGCTCTGTGAGTTAGCTTTCAAACGCATATTCATACGCCTCAGTTGGAGCTCTAGATCAAAAGTTATGGCTATTTTCCCGAACTGTCGGCAAATTTGGAAAGTATTGAAAAGGCTTCAAGAGGAAGTGACATGGAAGTGTCGACGCTGGCTGCTGGGCGCGCGCGGGACAAGGGCCCCGACTCCACCTGGGCGCCCACATGGTTGCCTTGAGCACCCATGTGGTTTGCTTGAGTACCCAGGTGGGCAGTGTCACGACTCCAGCTGGGTGCTCACATGGTTTGTCTAAAGACCCATGTTTTTCCCCTGATCACCCAGATGAGCTGTGTCATAGCTCGGTACTTGGACATGTCTTATTGCCTTGAACTCATCTTTGCTCCTTTGCCTTGAAAATTCTTAGCAATCAACTTTATGAATTTGATAAGCATAAAATTGACTCTTCAAGCTCTTCAATCACGAACATGATAGCTGCAATCTTCATCCAAAACACCCATGGAAAATACTTGTGCCATAAATCATCCAAAAACGTCCTAAAGAGGTTCAAAATTGATGATTTTGTACTTTTCCTCTTGTCAACACCTATGAACACAAATATAACCAATATAAGGCATAATCAAGAATAAAATACCCAAAAAGCATAGGAAAATGACCATAAAAAGATGTATGATTTTGGTCAGATCAAAAGGTAAGGAGAATGTTGTAGCCGATGCTTTATCAAGGAGGTATGTTTTACTTTCCATGCTTGATTCTAAGTTTCTTGGATTTGAGTTTATTAAGGAATTATATGCTAGTGATGCTTACTTTAGTGATGTGTTTAAAGCATGTGAAAATTCTAGAATTGGAAAGTATTATAAGCATGATGGATTTTTGTTTAAAGAATCTAGATTGTGTATACCTGCTTGTTCTCTATGTTTTGTGGTAGTGAGGCAATCGCATGAGGGAGGTTTAATGGGTCACTTTGGTGTTGATAGAACATATGAATTATTGCATGAACACTTCTTTTGGCCTAAGATGCGATGATGTAGGGAAGTATGTTTCTAGTTGCATTACTTGTTTGCAAGCTAAACCTACATCTAAACCTCATGGTTTGTACACTCCTTTGCCTATTCCTCATGAACCATGGACTCATATTAGCATGGATTTTGTGTTAGGTTTACCTTGTTCTAGGAGAGGTAAAGATTCTATCTTTGTGGTTGTTGATAGGTTTTCTAAGATGGCACACTTTATTGCATGCACTAAAACTGATGATACCATTAATGTAGCTAAGTTGTTCTTTAAAGAGTTTGTTAGACTACATGGAATGCCTAGGACGATTGTGAGTGATAGAGATGCTAAGTTCTTAAGTCACTTTTGGAGAACTTTGTGGGCTAAGTTAGGTACTAAGTTGTTATTTTCAACTACTTGTCATCCTCAAACTGATGGTCAAACTGAAGTAGTTAATAGGACTTTGTCTACCTTACTTAGAGCATTGATTAAAAAGAACTTAAGAACTTGGGAGGATTGTTTACCTCATGTTGAATTTGCATACAATAGAAGCATACATAGTACAACTGGATTTTCACCTTTTGAATGTGTGTATGGCTTTAATCCTTTAACCGCATTGGATTTGTTGAGTTTGCCTTTGAGTGTGCAAGTTGACATGGATGGGCAACGCAAGGCAGAATATGTTAGGGATCTTCATGCAAAGGTTAGAGCTCAAATTGAGAAGAAAACACAACACTACATGAAGAATGCTAACAAGGGGCGCAAAGAGGTCATCTTTGAACTTGGAGATTGGGTTTGGTTACATCTAAGAAAGGAAAGGTTCCCTGAGAAGAGGAAATCTAAGCTTTTACCTCGTGGAGATGGTCCATTCCAAGTCTTGGAGAGGATCAACAACAATGTATACAAGCTAGATCTTCCTAGTGAATATGGCAATGTAAGTGCTACTTTTAATGTTTCAGACTTAACCTTGTTTGATAATGATGCAGATTTGAGGACAAATCCTTTTCAAGGGAAAGGGGATGATGCGCCAAGGACTCATCATAGTCTAGAAGAGCTCAATGGAGATCATGGAGAGGATTAGCACATGTGGCAAGGAGGCTTGAAGAAGCTTGAAGATGCTAGGAGTTCATTGGAGAAGGTTCCAAGCTCATTGGAGAAAGTTCCAAGCTCATTGGAGAAGGTTCCAAGCTCATTGGAATTGCCTAAGATGCCATTTTATCCATTAAAGATGCCATTAGGCCCAATGACGAGAGCAAGAGCTAAAAGGTTCAAAGAAGCATTATTGGGTCTCATTAGAGTTCATCTTGACGAGTTCAAGGCCATTGGAGATCATCACCAAAGGAATATTCCCATCGATTCCAAGTTATGTACTCTACTTGAAATCGATGAGTATTAGGCCATTGGAGTTGTGATTTGGCCATTGTGGGCTTTATTCTATTTTAATTAGCTATTTATTTAGTTTAGATGACATTGGGTTGGGCCTTGTTTGACTAAGTCCAATCCTTGTTTTAATAGGACTTGTTATTTTCCTTTTCCTAGTAGAATAAGGAGTATGATCTTTCCTAGCTCCTTCCTAGCCTATTTCCTTTACCCTTAGGGCTTAGGATTTTAGATCAGAGCCGCCCCCCTTATTGCCTATATAAAGGCACCAACCCCTCTTGTAAACATAAGTTGAGTTTATTAATAAAATTGAGGTTTTTACCCAAATTGATTATCTTAGCATCTTTGTTCTAGTTTGAGCAAAACTTAGGGTTCTTCAATCTTGTAGAGTCCTAGCAAACAATTAAGTTGTGATACTTGATTGCTTGTGAATCTTGTGATCTTAGGTGTTCAATTGCAGGTCAAATTGGAGGTTTAAGGCCGACGAAAGAAGATGATTGCTTGGGTGAGATTGTCGACATACACATTTAGAGTTGAAAGTTGTTCAAGTTGATTCTTGGCGGGTCACAAGGGTGGATTTGAATCTTAAAACAACTAGATTCGTATCACAAGCGGGCAACCCCAGGAAGTTTTCTCAATTTCATTATATATGGCGGCGTTTGAGGTCTTAAACACCACTATTTGATACATAAGTATATATAAATAATATATGTAATGAAATTATATTTAGAAATTATATATAGCGGCGTTTTGTTTAATAAATGCCACTATTTAGCGGCGTTTTCTTCAATAGACGCCGCTATTTTTCAGCTATTTTTGGGCACTAATAAAGAATTTTTAATGTTTGTAATGACAATTTAAATGGTATTCAATATTATAATCGACAAATATAAAATCTAAGAAATAAAATTAAATCAAAGTGGTATAAGAACTCAACTAAATTACCAAAGAAAATGAATTACACAATGCTACATCCAAATGGAATTCATATACATAGCATAAACACAATAAAGGATAAGTTGACCTTGCAAAATGAGAACAAACAAAGCATTTACAAAATTAAACATGTTATTCATCTAGCTCAACATCATGTCGAATCCATTGCATATCGGATTCGTCAACCATTAGATTGTGAGTAGAAACCTTGTTTAACTTGAGAGGAGAAAACATAAGGGTCATCAACAACATGATCACCGGTATGAATGAGCCGATCAAAATTGACTAGAGTAAACCCAAACTCATCTTTCCTAACACCTCTAGAACTATTCACATCAGCCCACTGACATCGAAACAAGACAACCCTATACTTTTCAACATAATCTAATTCAATGATATCATTAAGCACTCCATAGTAATCAAGGTTTCCTTCTAGAGGGTTTAAATCTCGAGAACTAGCATAACTTGTTGTTGACGAAGTGACAACTACTCCGGAATTTTGCGTTCGGCCCTTGCTCTCAAATTGTTTGACCTTAAACCGATATTCATTGATGGAATATGACTTGTATCTTTTCACAATCTCCTTTGGACCTTGAGCAATAATTCCAACTTCTTCAAAAACTTGAAGCCCATCGTTAACTTGAAGGTAATCCATACATAATATTCACCAAGGTAATTAACTTACCAGTAGCCGTAACCAATCAGGAAACGTCTCTGATTGAGCCAAAAACAACCCTATTTTTATGCCTATTTTACTATGTTTTTAGAGCCATTTATGCTTAATTATATGCTATTTTATTAATATTTGTGTTTTTAGTCTTTAAGTGATGTGAAAATGAGAAATTGTTATTTTTCACTATTTTTGTAGCTATTTTGATGACTTTTTACACAGATTTGAGCAAAGCAATTTTGAGCATAGATTTGGAGATTCGAAGTTCGTGTTTGAAGACCATTTGAAGACTTAATTGAAGACTTGAAGATTTTGAAGATTTATTTCAAGAGGAAGAATTGAAGAATTGGAGCTTTAATTGAAGAAAAGCCATGGATAATCCCTTAAGCTTTGGTATTTATGGATAATTTATATGGGAAGATACTCAACCCATATAAGATATTAATTGGAATTAAAATCCTAATTAATGACTCCTAAATCCAAGGAAATATCAAAATCCCGTAGATTCCCGATTCTAGTTCTAACATGATTAGGATTCAGGAGCAGTTTTGGTAGAAAATTCATAACTTTCTGCTCAGACCTCTGATTGAAGCCCATGAGTACTCGTTGGAAAGCTAACTCCGAGATCTACAACTTTCCTTTGAAGTCCAAGACCCAGTTCTGCCGATTTCAATCCCGAAAATGCCGTTGAAGTTTCTGCACGAATTTAGCAAAAATTCAGGATCCTATTTTGACTTGGATTCTACTCTAGGAAGACTTTTAATCCAACTTGGAGTCCAAGTTAGACCCTAAAACCGGGCTAGACTCCTTTCCAAGTTAGGATTGGAATTCCTAGGGTTATTTCCACTATAAATAGGCACCTCCTGTATCACAAATCACACACCTTTACACACCAATTCACATAATTCTCTTTAGATTTATTTTCTAGTTTTTCTTCTAGTTTTTAGGCAAAGGGTGCCGCCACCCTCTCTAGCTATCGGGTAGTGCGGCATACCTAGGTTTTTGTCAAGGAGATTTCGCCCCTCCAAGGTCCTGTAAGTACTCTTATGCCGCTCATGGATTTTCCCGAATCCATGAGTAGCTAAATTCTTAATACTTCTGATCCTTTGGTGACTTCAATCAATTAAATATGGTGAGATTTCTGTTCTTATAATTTGGTATTTTATTCTTGATAGATAACATGTTAAACTCTGTTTTAATTCTACAATCTTGATCTTTATTGACTTATGTGGCCACTAAAGAGGTAATTTGAGAGATTGTTGGCTAGATCAAACAATAAGGTTGACGCATGAGTTTGATTGTGTGTAGCAAGTTAGCCGAGCTTGATGGCGGGTTAATTGGGTTTGCATGCCAGTGATCAGATTTATCTGGTTGTTGTATGATTTTATTTATTAAGCATGTGTGAAAGAACTCATAAAAGTTGATCTTAATGCTTTGAATCCTAGCAAATCTTTAAGGCTTGACGGCTAATTGATTAGTTAGGAGGAAAAAGGGGTAATTTAAGGCTTGACGGCTAATCTTATCTAAATAGCATGTTAGGGTTTTCCCTAGGCCAGTTATCATCTTGAATTTAATATTGAATTTATCTTTTAAATCAAGGACCCATAATTAATTTGATTGTTTTCTACCATTGGTGAATAAGTATATCCTTAATTATTGTTTTCTTTCTTATCTGCTATAGACTTAGATTTAATTTACTTTGCTTTGTTTTCTAGTTTAATTGTTTTCTGTTTAATTGCTTTCTGTCAATCTCTGTTTTCTGTGTTGTTTTTGAGAGATTTTAAGGACTAAATTTTCGGATAAAATCTATCACCCTTCTCTGTGGGATCGACCCCTACTTGCCCTATTGTCGAAACATTCGGGTCCGGGGAACCCAGTCGAAACGACGTTGGAAAATGGAGTCGCCACTAATCAAAATTCTAAGGTGTGATTAGTCACCTAGATGCCACCTAAGCTAAGTAAGGTCCAGAGCTTGGCAATGGACCCACTAAACCTAAGGTCCGGTCTTGTAACCTGAATCTAGGTTCGGGAGTCGATTACGCTCGGGGAAGGATTAGCACCCCCGAGTCGCCCGTCAAGTGACGGTACCTCTAGTCTAACTAGATCTACTGGGTCGAAAAGAAAAGTTGGTTGCTTTTAGTTCTAATCTTGATTTCTAAAAAGGGTTATAAAAAGAAAATAAAAACCATTTTTTTGGAATCGATGTCGAGAATTCGAAGAATATAATCGAACACCGTCGATTAATTCTATCATGATTCTCTTTCACTGTTTGCTCTCTTGTGGATCTTTTTCTCTTCGAAAAGGAAATTTTGAAAATGCTGTGACAAAAATCATTTTACCATTTGATTTTTCTAAGAAACTTACCAATTTTATTTGTTTCCAAAATCTTCTTTTGGGAACCTTTATTTTCTAAAAACCTTCTTTTGGAATTACCCAAACTTTTATTTTCCAAAACCTCC
>AWUE01023631.1:0-14973 GCA_001974825.2 Corchorus olitorius
CCCCCCACCCCCCCCCCGCCCACACTTAAAATTCACATTGTCCTCAATGTAAAAGCAAACAATTCATGCAATAGTATCTTACCAAAAATAAAAAGTTAAGGTTCATGAAAACATACATGGGCGGCTTTGATGAAGATAATTACTCAAACATAACGACAATAGAAATTAAGGTGATAGAAAAAATAAAACTAGAGAAATAGTTTATTAATGAAACTCGAAAAATAAAGACATAAGATAAAGGAAAATAAAAATTAAAGCATAAACTAGATAACTAATCCTAAGATGCAGAAAAATAAATCTTAAATCTAAAAACAAGAAATTTAAATCTAAACCTAAATTGGTTTATGAATAGCCTTCTCCAATAAATTGAAGAGGCATCCAAATTTCCAATTATGTTATTAAAATCATCTCTTAAGCTAGTAATTTGATCACTAATCTCTTTGCATCGAACAAGGAAAGGGTGAAGCTCTTCCTCAGCCTCCTTTTCTTGGTTAACCTCTTCTTCCTCTTTCTTATCACAAGAAGCATCACTTGATTCAGAATCAGAAGCAATAATCACTTCAAGTATTGCTCTTGTGATTTCATGAATAAAAGAAGAGGTAGAGGTGCCTTTATATAGTGATCAAATCCTATTCCTAAGAGGCTTTAATTAGAGTAAAAAGTAAGAAACATACCTGGATTAGGAGTCCATTAACTATTTGGAAAAGGGTTGTCATCTTCCAATTCAATTAGGATTCACAATCCTAATTGAGAAAGGATTGGCCAAGAGGAGAGAAGGAGTGTCGCGGCACCAAGGCAGCATCGCTGCCTTGTGCGCGGGTTGGCAGGGCAGCAGCCCCGCTTGGCGCGCGGGCTGTGCTAGCACGGGCGCGCACTAGCGGGCGATCTGGCCTGGCGCCTCACGCTTGGCCTGGTGCTGACCGAGTGATGCGCCTGGTGCTGCCTGGGCTGGTGCTGGCTTCGGCCTCGGCATGGCTGGTGCTGGCTTGGCATGGCTCGGTGCTTGCCGAGCTATGCCCCGGTTGGCGCACGGGTATGGCGTGGCATGGCCGGGTCGTGGCCTAGCTATGTTCGGGCTTGGTGTGTGGCATGGCTCGACCATGGCCTGCTGTGACCTTGTGTTACCGAGCCATATGGTTCGGTGTTCTCTCTCTTTTTTTTTCATCCAATTAAATGGAGAAAGAATTCACAAAACCTGAAAAATAAAATTAAGTTAGAAATTTAAATTATTGGGTTGCCTCCCAACAAGCGCTTGTTTAAAGTCATTATCTTGACTTCCTCTTTTCTTCAACTTTTCCTAAGTTGGAAGATAAACTGGTTCTTCCAAAATAACTTCCTCAATCCATCCTATGGAAAAAGTCTCAAAGAAAGGTTTCAATCTTTGTCCATTGACTTTAAATTGCATCTGGGAAGTTAGATTAAAGATTTCCACCGATCCGTTGAGATATACTCTTCGTACTTCAAAAGGACAAGCCCATCTTGATCTTAATTTCCCAGGGAATTTTCTCATCTGTCCCATGAATAATAAAACCTTTTGTCCTTCATGGAATGATCTTCTTAATATCTTCTGGTCATGTAAAGCTTTCGTCTTCTTCTTGTAAATCCTTGAATTTTCATAGGCTTCATTCCTGATCTCTTCAAGTTCTTGTAAATGCAGCATCCTTTGAATTCCAGCTTCGTCGAAGTTAAGATTGCATTGCTTCACTGCCCACCAAGCTTTGTGTTCTATCTCCACAGGTAAATGGCATGGTTTTCCAAACACAATTCTGTATGGGGAGATACCAAAGGGTGTCTTATAGGCTGTTCGATATGCCCATAAAGCATCTCCTAGTCGCATGCTCCAATCTTTCCTCTGAACATTGACTGTTTTCTCCAGAATCGGCTTCACTTGACGATTAGATATTTCAGCTTAACCATTAGTTTGAGGATGATATGAAGTGGATACCCTATGGCTTACTCCATATTTTTCAACTAAGGCTTGTACAATTTTGTTGTAGAAGTGAGTTCCACGATCACTGATGAAGGCCCTAGGTATGCCAAATCTATGAAGAATATTATTCTTTATAAATTTGACCATTGTTCTTGCGTCATCCTTCTCAGTAGCAACTGCTTCAATCCATTTGGAAACATAGTCCACAGCTAGAAGAATGTAATACTTCTTTTCTGATGGAGGAAAAGGTCCCATGAAACCAATTCCCCATACATCGAAGATTTAAACAACGAATATAGGGCTTTAAATCATTTGACTTCTTTTCGAAATATTCCCCACTTTCTGACAGCCTGGACAATTCTTGCAATACTCGAAAGAATCTTGAAAGATTCTAGGCCAATAAAATCCACAATCCAAGATTTCCCTTGCAGTCTTCTTGTGTCCAAAGTGGCCTCCGCTCTCATCATTGTGGCAGAACTTCAGAATTGATTGAATTTCATTATTAGGGATGCATCTTCTCATAACTTGATTAAAACCTTGTCTCCATAAGTATGGGTCATCCCAAATATAGTATTTGGAATCACTGATGATCTTCAGCTTCTTTCCTTTACTAAGATCTGATGGTAGACGTCGAGTCGCCAAAAAATTAACAATGTCAGCATACCATGGAAGTTGAGAAGTGGCAAACAAGTCTTCGAAGGGTAGTGCTTTATTAAGTGCAGTCTCTTCATTGTTGCCTTCAATTCTACTTAGATGATCAGCTACAACGTTTTCTGCTCCTTTCTTGTCCTTGATTTCGATATCAAATTCTTGAAAGAGCAATAGCCATCGCATAAGCCTAGCTTTTGCATCTTTCTTTGTCATTAGATATCTTAATGCGGCATGATCGGAAAAGATTATCACCTTAGATCCCAGTATGTATGATCGAAACTTCTCCAAGGCAAAGACAACATCAAGCATTTCTTTCTCCGTGGTGGTGTAGTTTTTCTAAGCAGCATCTAGAGTTCTTGAAGCATAGTAGATGACATGAGGTACCTTATCTACTCTCTGGCCCAGAACAGCTCCAATAGCGACGTCACTTGCATCACACATGATCTCGAACGGTAGTTTCCAATCTGGTGGCTTCACAATTGGAGTGGTGGTGAGGCCAGTCTTCAATTTGTTGAATGCTTCTTTGCAATCTTCTCCAAATTCGAACTCTACATCTTTCTGAAGTAATCTACACATTGGTGCTGAGATCTTTGAGAAATCTTTGATGAATCTTCTGTAGAATCCAACATGGCGCAAGAATGATCAGATATCCTTGACACATGTTGGATAAGACAGATTTTGAACAACTTCAACTTTGGCTTTGTCGACTTGCATCCCTTCTTTGGACACAACGTGGCCTAGAACAATGCCTTGTTCTACCATGAAGTGGCACTTCTCGGCAATTAATACCAATTTGGTTTCAACACATCTTTTCAAGATGAGTTCTAAATTATGGAGGCATTGATTGAAGTTATCTCCATAGATAGTGAAATCATCCATGAATACTTTCATCTTATCTCCCACATAATCTTGAAAGATGCTCATCATACACCTTTGAAAAGTCGCAGGTGCATTGCATAAACCCAAAGGCATTCTTGTGTAAGCATACGTACTGAAAGGGCATGTAAAGGTGGTCTTCTCTTGGTCTTCAGGTGCAATTGGAATCTAGAAGTATCCTGAATACCCATCCAGAAAACAATAGTATGCTTTGCATGCTAACCTCTCCAACATCTGGTCGATTGACAATGGAAAGTGATCCTTCCTTGTAGAAGAGTTCAGTTTTCTGTAGTCGATGCATACTCTCCATCCATTTTGTAGTCTTTGAGGAACTAGCTCTCCATCCTTGTTTTCTACGACGGTGAATCCAGATTTCTTGGGAACTACTTGGACAGGGCTGACCCATTTACTATCTGATATAACATAAATGAGACCAGCTCCAAGTAATTTGAGCACTTCTTCCTTGACGACTTCAGCAAGGTTTGGATTGAGTCTTCTTTGTGGCCGTCGCACAGGAACTGCATCATCTTCAAGTCGAATCCTATGCATGCATACAGTATGACTTATTCCCTTGATATCAGCTACAGTCCATCCAATGGCTTCCTTGTATTCCTTCAAAACTCTTATGAGTTGTTCTTCTTGTAAATTATTCAATTTACTTGAAATAACAACGGGTAGAGTCTCTTTTTCTCCAAGGAAAACATATTTCAGGCCTTCAGGTAGTTGTTTCAGCTTGACTTCAGGTGGTTGAATGATGGATGGCAGGGGTGTTGGCGTTGGCTCCAAACTGATATAGGCGACTGATGCTTTTTTTTCAACAACAAGTGAAGTTTCCAACTCTCTGATGGTTTCAGCTACATCTTCAGGCGTCAGGATTTCTGCTTCCTTGATTTCTTCTTCATCCAAGCTTTTTGCAAGAATTAGTTCAAGTTCATCTTCATATTGAAGTGATTGAACTTGTTCAGAGCAAGCTTCAATTGCATCGATTGCATAAATAGAATGGATCTCAGCAGGAGTTTTCATGGCTTCAGTTATGTCAAATTTGATAATTTCACCATCAAATTCCATGTTGAGTTTTCCATCTTTCATGTCAAAATTCATGCTGGCTGTTGAAAGAAAGGGTCTTCCTAGCAGCAACGACAAGTGAGGTAGATGAAGATCATCTTCACTCATCTTCACTCATCTTCACTATCTGCACTAAAACATTCTCAACTAAACCTTCAGGTTTAATGTTAGTTCTATCAGAAAATTGCACAGTATGATCAGTTTCAAACATATGTTCTATTTTCAATTGGGAGTAGATAGAAAAAGGCATAATGTTGATTGAAGATCCAAATTCACACATAGCTTTTTCTATCTTTTCTTTTCCAATTTTACAAGGAATAGAAAAAGATCCTAAATCTTTACTTTTATGATGCAATATTCTCTGATAAACAACAGATATATTCTCATTCATGCAGGCATATTTTTCAGAAAATTTTATTTTAGCAGTGCATAGATCTTTGAGAAAAGAGGCGTACCTGGGCACTCTTACAACTTCAGCAAGCACAGGAATATTTACCTCTAAATTCCGAAGTGAATTGAGTTGTTGTGCAAACCTTTGAGGAAACAGTGGTGGACCGTAAGTGTTTTCCATCTGCTTCATCCCTTCAAATCTTGACTTAGGTCGAGAAGCTCTTGATGATGAGTTTGGTTGCTTCTTCTTGGATTTGGTTGGAATCTCCTCTTCTCTGGTCACTTGAATGTTAGATACAGCAACTGGTGGTGGCTCGGCAGAGAAAGCAGGTGCTGGAGGTAGTGAAATCGCAGGTGGGAATGGAATATCAGGTAATTCCATATCTCGTGCTTGCCACGGTTGAATTTCCTCCATAGACTTAATTTCGTATCCTTTTGTATTTTCATTCACGCGTCTTTGTGGTAAATACGAATGATTTTTGATAGAAGCTTGCTGGATACTCATGAAGTCGGTAAACATCCGTGCTAGATTTCCACATTGAGTAGTTAATGAGGATATGGCGTTATCAGTACGATTCATAAATTCCATCTTCGAATTCGATTCTGATCCTTTGAATGACAAATCTTCCTTTGTGGAGAACTGATGAATGTTTTCAGTTATAGTGTTGAGCAGCTTCCTTGCTTCTTCAGGTGTTTTGAGTGTAAGGCTTCCTCCACTTGCAGAATCAATATATGTTCGATCTTCACAGAGAAGTCCATCATAAAAATTCTGAATTAGAAGTGCTTCACTCAAGTTGTGATAAGGGCAACTTGCACAAATCTCGTTGGATCTTTCCCAGTATTGATACCACTTCTCGTCAGGTGATTGTTGACAAGAGTTGATTCGTTTTCTGACAACAGCTCGCTTTGTTTCTGGAAAGTACTTGTTCAAGAATGCTGTCTCCAATTCCTTCCATGAAGTTATGGATTTCGATGATAAGCTTACAAACCAGCTTTTCGCTTTTCCTTCAAGAGTGAGTGGAAAAGTTCGAAACCTAGCTTTATCTTCAGGCATCCCAGTGATTGCAGCACACTTGATGAAGAAACTTTGCAGGTACTCATGAGGATTCTCATGAGGTTCTCCTTGAAAAGTCGGCAACATACGGATTACTCCTGGCTTCAGTTGGTATGTCATATCCATGGCTGGATAATCAATACATAGGGGCGGCACTTCACAGTTAAAATTTAGCTCCCTTAACGAACGTGGTTGCTCCATTGGATTTTTCCTACAAAATAAAAGAAGATCAAGTGCAAATTAAAATAGAAAAAGAAAAATAATTCACAATCTCCCCGGCAACGGCGCCAAAATTTATGAGCGGTCGTCAGCAAATCATGAAAATAAAATCCCAACAAAATCATAACTAAAGCAGATAGGGCAAGTAGGGGTCGAACCCACAGAGAGATAGGTTATTTATCTTTTTCTTAAATCAATCAAACAAATTAAAGAGAATTTTTATAGTGAAATTAAATCTAGTCTAACTAACAAGTAAAATTAATTAAGGAAGCAAACAAGAAAATTAAAGAAAACAATTGATAAGAAAGCAGTGAATAATCAAGAAAACAATTAATAAAAACCTCCAACGTAGAATTAATATCCCTCTTGACAATTATAACATGGATCATTGAAAACTAAAAATTATGAAAACGAAGAATACCCTGTTGGAATTAAATCCTAAATCACCTTAATTAGGTAAGATTACTCGTCAAAGCTTAAATAACCCCTTTTTCCTCCTAACTAATCAATTAGCCGTCAAGCCTTAAAGATTTGCTAGGAATCAAAGCATTAAGAACTAGTAATTTATACAAGCACAAAGAGCAATTTCTCACTCAACGTTCCTTATTTCCCTTGGAAGGAGCCTCCGCTCTCCCCCAATTGCTACAAACAACCAAGCCTGAACGTCAATCCGCGACTTGATCTAGCTAATGCTAACTTAATTTATCAAGAATGTGCCAGCTCAATCCATCAAAACAAGCAACATAGAATTAAACCAGAGATTAAAGCAATACTCTAACGATTATCATATATAGGCACAAAATCTCACCGCTATATACTCTAACAAATTCTCAATTTCGCATCTCTTAAGGACTCAAAACATAAATATCATCAAAATAGCATATATTTAAGCATAAATGGATCCAAAAGCATAGAAAAATAGCCATAAAAATAGGGTTGTTTTTGGCTCAATCAAAAAACTTGATGAATGATGAATAAAAGGATAGATTTCTGATTGAAGATGAAAACCTATGCTCTTAATACCAGTTGATACATTCTAGTTGTGATAGATTCAAATCTATCATTAAATTCCTCCAAAGATCAACTTGAAAGTCCAACTTCTAGACTTGATGAATTTGATAGTCTTCCCAAAGATCCAATCTTCTTTTGTCGGCCCTAGATGATCAATTAGACCTGCAATTGACAACCTAAGATCACAAGAAACACAACTAGATAATCACTATCTAATTGTTTGCTAGGACTCTACAAGATTGAAGAAATCCTAAGTATGTTCAAACTAGAACAATGAAGCTAAATTCTCCAAAGAACTCTCTTTGATTGAAAAACTTACTTGTTTACAAGAGGGGGGGTTGAATCCCTTATATAGGCAAAGGGGTTCGACCTAAATAAGAAAATAAAGCCCTATGGGCGGCACACATAAAGATAAGAACAAGGAAAAGATAATCCACGTCCAACTAGGAAAAATAAATAACAAGGTATAATTAAACAAGGATTGGACTTAGTCAAACAAGGCCCAATCCTAATGTCATCTAAACATAAAGATAAGCTAATCTAAGATTGAATAAAGCCCACAATGGCCGAAATAACACATTCAAGCTCTAATTCATATCGATTGCAAGTAAGGTGATGATCTTGGAATCAATGGATGAATGCTTGCTCAAATCATCACCAAAGCTCTTCAATTGCGCCTCAATGACTTTCATATCATCTAGATGATTTCGAACAAGACCAATGAGTGCATCCTTGAACCTTTTTAGCTCTTGCTCTTGTCATTGGACCAATAGGCATCTTTAATGGATCAAATGGCATTTTCTTGGTGCTTGGAATATGCTCTACGATATCTCCATGTTCTTCATGCTTCTCCATGCTTCCTTGCACTTCATGCTCATCCTTTCCATGATCTCCATTGTCATCTTCAAGTCCATGATAAGCCCTTGGTGCATCAAGAAGGCTTATATGTGTCCCCTTAGGGACTAGATTGAAATATTAAAAATCTAATTAATTCTGAAATGGGGTACTTGTCAACTTTTGAACCTGCTTGTGGAGTCCAAAAACTACATTGACGGTGTATCAAATGATAACTCAAATGGAAAATAAAAAAATTCACCTTCAGTGGAGTTTACCAGACTGCACGTGCGACTCTAGAAGGGTGACATGTGTCCCCTTTGGAGCTAAATTGTAATATTAAAAATCTAATTAATTCTGAAATGGGGTACTTGTCAACCTTTGAACCCGCTTGTGGAGTTCCAAAACTACACTGACGGTGTATCAAATAATAATTAAAATGGAAAATAATTAAATACACAGCAAACTGCACGTGCGGGTCTATCAACAACCCTTCTAGGCCGCAAATTGTCCATATAAGCTTGTCCTCCAACTTCTTGCTCCCTCAATCTATCTAATGGACCTCCCCTAGGAACTTTCTTTGGTGGTGGAAGTTGAGCTTGATTAGCCCTTAGTTGATTTTGGGCCTCTAAGGTATCCATCTTGTGATTAAGTTGAGTAGACATTGTATCCATCCTTTGCACTAAAGTTTGTAACAAGGTAGTCATGTTTACTTCCTGATTTTCTCCATCTTGTCTATCTCCCATTGTACCTGCACAAAAGGTTAGTACAAATAAAGAAAATCCTCACAAATAGTGTGTGTGTGTGTGTGTGTGTGTGATTACCAACAAGTGCTCCCGTGTTTGCACTCAACCTTTGGGTTGGCCGCCCTCTATCTCTCTTGATGATCTCACACAATTCTGCCTTTTTTCTCTCCTTTTAGCTTCAATCGGCCTAATAAGAACAAGTTGTTTGGATTACTTCGCTCTTCTCGTGACCTACTTGAGGAACAAACAATTAGTAGCAAAACTAAAGTGAATCAAAGGTAAGTGATTTTAAAACAAACCAAACACCAAAAATTTTCCGAGGTAGGCGGGGCCTGGGCAAGGTTTCTGTCGAAACGTCCGGGTCCGGGGAACCCTGCCGAGACTACGTTGGTATAGAAGGAGTCGCCACTAATCTTTTTTGCCTAGGTGTGATTTCACCTATCCGATTATTAAGTCTAATATTAACCTAAGCTTGGCGAAGGTAATACTAAACCTAATACAGTCTGCTTAACTAGAGTCTATGGGTTCGGGAGTCGGTTACGCTCGGAGGAGGATTAGCACCCCTGAGACGCCCGTCAAACGACGGTACCTCTAGCCTAAACTAAATCTAATGGGTTAATACTAAAGGTTGCTTTTAAATCTTGATTATTAGAGGAAAAGGGTTATAAAAGAAAATAAAACCATTTTTGAAAACCAATGTCGAGAATTCGGAGAATGTAATCGAACACCGTCGATTAATTCTGTTACGATTCTCTTTCACTGTTTGTTCTCTTGTTGAATCTTCCGCACCGGGAAGAGATTTTGAAAATGCTGTGATAAAATCTTTTGACCATTTTGACTTTGGAAAACTTGATCGATTTTATTAATTTCCAAAATCTTCTTTTGGATTGTTTGATTAAGAAAACATTCTTTTTTTGAAAACACTTACCTTGAAAATTCTTGGATTACCCATTTCTCAATTTTGAAAATCGGCTAAGAGAACATGATTTGAGAAAAAAACCTTTTTGAAAACACATTTTATTGCCTCTTTTGATTTTCTGATTTTTTCCATTTTTCAATTTTGACCTAGATATTAACTAATGCATGTATGAGGTGATGGATGCAAAGTCCAGTTTTTTAGTTGATTAATAAAAAGGAGTTTACTTGAATTGACCTTCACGAACCTAGCTCGGCCCTCCAGGGATATTCGTAAAGATCATTCAATCTCGGGGCGAAATCTCGAGAGGTCGTGCCCGAGCATCTTTACCCGAGATTAGCCCGTCATAGTTAAAACGCCTCTTTATTAATCGAAACTTATAAGGGTGGCATGAAATGCAAGCAATTATAAATTAATCACAAATAAATATGATATGCATGCAATTAACTCTACTTCACTAAATTATTACAAACCAAGGCCTAATTAAACTGAATTTAAATTAACAAAGAACAAAATTGAAAGAAATTTAAAGCTTCAGGGCCAAATTGAACAAACTGGGGACTTTCCTGCAAATCAAGTAAAAGATCAACAAAGTTCAGGAAGCAAAGAGCATAAATTGAATATGGATGGCATGAATCAAGTACCCAATTGCACAATTTTGACATAAATATTCTAAATCAGGGGGCAAATTGCATTTAAACAGGAAATAAATCTTAAATCAAGGACTAGGCCGCGTAAATTAAAAATAAAATTCTAAGTCCGGGACAAAATTGAATCAATGAATAAATAACAGCCTAAATTAGGGACAAAATTGAAGCAATTAACAAACATTACCTTAGATCAGGGACAAAATTGAATCAATGAATAAATAACAGCCTAAATTAGGGACCCAATTGAATGGAATCAAACAAATCAGGACAAATAAGGACCAAATTGAAGCGAATAAAAGACTGAATTTTAAATCAGGGACTATACCGAACAAGGAAACAAGTATCAGTTTTTAAGTGAACTAATTGACAACCTACAGGATTTAAGTGCACAAATTAAAGGGCTTAATTGAAAGAAATTGAAACTTTACCTTAATTAGATGGTTGGTATAAATACCAACACATCATCTTCTTCCTTTCTTCCCCAAAATCATTTAAAACCCTAGCCATAACAGCCGCCACCCCTTTGATAGGCCTGAACTCATCGGACCACCGCATCGGAGCTGCCAATAAACACGGTCTGCCTTCGAACTCCCCAAGATTGGTCACGATAACCTCCTATCTCCATTTCCGAGCTTCCTTTCCTCCAACTCAGCCTCTATCTTCTCAAACGGAGCCAAACCCGAACCCTAAACATCTTCACCGATCTCCTTCCTCCACCGTGGGATCTTTCCGATCTCACAGTACGTTAATCTCCTAGCCTTCTACCCCAAAAACCCCTTATTAATCTACCCAAATACCTTCAAATCCCGAAACACCAAAACCCCTTCTCCTAGTTCTTCTCACTGTTCTCTTTAAACTCCCTAAAACACCACCTTTAACTTATCACCCAATCCCCTTAAACAAAACCCTTCTTCCTTTTACTTCAAACTCTAAAAATTTCACTCAAGATAAAGAGATGGTGAGGCTCGAAAGAGAGAAGAAAATGTGTGTTCTTCGGATGGGGTCGGGGAATTTTCTTACTCGATGGTTTATGAGAAGATCAGAGAGTTTGAGAGTGACGATCAAATTTTTTTAGAAAGAGAAAGTAGGGAGTCCGAGATGAATTTGTACGTTGGTTCTTTTTATTTTTGTGGGTGTGTGAGTTTTTTGATGAAAAGGGCGAGCGAGCTTGATGGTTGATGATGAATTTCAAGAAGTGGGATAATGTAAAATGGAGATATCCTTTTTTGGTTGAGAGGTCGAGTCTTGATTTTTTTTGTATATTTGTTGACAGGGAGGGTGCAAGAGTAAGAGAGGGTTGTGAAGAGGTGAGGCAGTGTGTGTGGGTGTCTGGAGGAAAAAGAAAGATTAGAGCTAGCAGAATTCGAGAGTGAGAGGCCTGGTTTTTTTTCTGTTCAAGGCAGGGAGAGAGTGAATTTTTTTGGTTGAGAGAGAGACTGTGTGTTTGGTGTGGTGAGGGACGGGAGAGTGTGGGAGGTTGAGAGGTCTTTTCAATCATAGAGATTCTGAATTTTTTCTTCCGTGGGAGAGCTTCTTGAGAGGGAGAGAAATCTGTTTTCAGTGCGAGTTTTTTTTTAGTTTTCAGTGAGTAGAGAGAGAGGTTCAGAGAGAATGGTCAGATCGGAGATGAGAGATGGGTGAGGTGAGCTGTGTAATTGTGAGGATGGAGTTTGTTGAGTCGTTAGAGGAGTGTGAGAGAAGGTTTTGGAGATGGAGAGTGTATTCAGGGTGTGTGGATCAGATCTATCTTCAGGAGGGAGAGAGGGTGTTCCTCTTTTTCCCTTTGATTCAATGCATCCTTTCCCCTCTTTTAGCTCTAACAAACTTTGTCCTCTCTACAGGTTGTTGGGAATGAGAGCAACCGTTTGATGTGCTGGCAACCAAGGCCTCTCCATGGTAAATTTCTTCTCCCCTATGGTAATTGTAGTGGGAAACTTTGTTGTTCTTGGTACCCTCTGAAATTTGGTTTTGACTATATGGTGAGGTGATTAACTAAATGCTGGAATGCTAATCTGATTAGGAATTGAAATCCTGAAAATGCCATGCAATGTAACCTTAAATCATGATGGCTGAATTTGCAATGTATCCTAAAATGTAAAAAAAGGCAGAAGAGTGATGTCCCTCTTTATTTTCTGGACTCTAATTGCTACCTAAGAAATGTGTGCTGCTATGACTCGAAAATGTATATAAGAGAATGATGACACTATGCTGAAATTGGAAGTGCATGATATCTAGGAAAGGCTTTCATGTGTATGTTAAAAGGGTAGTGAACTGAAAATGTATATGGCTAAATTTTGATATGCAGGTTGTGCCCCTTCTTTTCAAAGTCCATGTCTTTGGGAGATAAGAGCTGGAATCAAGGCAAGAAAATACCTCAGATGGACTAAGGGCATGCAGCGATGCACCTTGTTTTGTTTTAGTTATTTCTTGTAAGAAAGATGCAACAATTCCTAATTTCTTATAATGTATGCTAAAGTAATAATAAAATCTCCATTTTGATTTTCAATTTTCCAATATTTTTGCTTTATGGATGCAATCTCATATATATGCAATGTTAAGATCCAAAACAGGATGCAAAATTCAAAATGGTCAGCCATCCTAAAAATTAAAGACAAACATGCAAATGCCTTCTAAAAATTAGACCATACTTATATTCTAAATGCAACTAAAAAACATTTTTGCAAATGACAACTAATGTTAAATTGATGGAGTTCTAAATGCAACTAATAAAAACATTTTTGCAAATGACAAACTAATGTTAAATTGATGGAGGATTGCTAAACAAACTAGTAGGTGACCATAATATTCCTTATGTAAATTAATGATAAAATCGATTTGAATAGAAGATTAAAATGCAACTACTGAATCCAGCTAAGCTTTGAAATATGCAAAAATGCCAAAGGTGTTCATGCTATATGACTAAGAAATGAATTAGTTAACCTAAATAAAATGTGAACTTAAAATGACTAAAATGCCCCTGAATGTGCAAATGACTAAAATGCCCCTAGATTCTTGAGAATGACCAAAATGCCCCTAGTTGATACTAATGCCAAATAAGAAATAAATTGATTTAAATTGAAAGGATATGGACAAAAATGGGTGTCTACAGTTTCAAAAACAAAGCTTCTAAAATCTTCTGGGAAAGGCCATGCCTGGGCAAGGTTTTCTAGCCCTGATTTGCAACAAGTTTTAAAACACACCCAAATTCGAAACCCTAGTGCTCCAAACTTGAAATTCCTTTAGTTCAACTTTCCAAGAACCCTTTAATACCTTGAATTTGCTTCAATTAAGATCAAATGCCCACAAATTAATTACAAAAATCCCAATTCCAATCAACTAAGAACCCTAATTTTGAATTCAATGAGCTCTAAACTGAAATTCTCAAAATCAATACTTCAATTGCAGCAAAAGCTTTCCCAAAATCTTAAAACAACTTTCAATTTCTCAAATTAAGGTCAAATTGAAGCCCTAATCAAAAAGCCCCAATTAACCTTCAAGAACCCTAATTCCCAAATAACCTGCAAACCAAGATCTCCAAAAACGCCAACTCTTGTAGATTCTTTTTTGAATTTTTCACTATTTTTCCCAGAAAGATGAAGATGTAAAAACACTAAATCTAAAATTTCATCCCTTTCCGACCAATAACGAATGCAGAACAAAAACTACAAGTTTCTGGTCGAATTTTATTTTTATATATTTTTCTATATAACCTTGATGTATGAGGACTCGAAATCTAAAATTTCAAAGCAATCTGACCACCACTTAATCCACAACAAAAATCGGAAGTTTCTGAATTTTTGAAACTTGATGAATGAAAAACTTGATGAATGATGAATAAAAGGATAGATTCACCGATTGAAGATGAAAACCTATGCTCTGAATACCAATTGATACATTCTAGTTGTGATAGATTCAAATCTACCCTTGAATTCCTCCAAAGATCAACTTGAATCTCTAACTTCTAGACTTGATGAATTTGATAGTCTTCCCAAAGATCCAATCTTCTTTTGTCAGCCCTAGATGATCAATTAGACCTGCAATTGACAACCTATGATCACAAGAAACACAACTAGATAATCACTATCTAATTGTTTGCTAGGACTCTACAAGATTGAAGAAATCCTAAGTATGTTCAAACTAGAACAATGAAGCTAAATTCTCCAAAGAACTCTCTTTGATTGAAAAACTTGCTTGTTTACAAGAGGGGGGGTTGAATCCCTTATATAGGCAAAGGGGGTCGACCTAAATAAGAAAATAAAGCCCTATGGGCGGCACACATAAAGATAAGAACAAGGAAAACATAATCCACGTCCAACTAGGAAAAATAAATAACAAGGTATAATTAAACAAGGATTGGACTTAGTCAAACAAGGCCCAATCCTAATTTCATCTAAACATAAAGGTAAGCTAATCTGAGATTGAATAAAGCCCACAATGGCCGAAATAACACATTCAAGCTCTAATTCATATCGATTGCAAGTATGGTGATGATCTTGGAATCAAAGGATAAATGCTAGCTCAAATCATCACCAAAACTCTTCAATTGCGCATCAATGACTTTCATGTCATCTAGATTATTTCGAACAAGACCAATGAGTGCATCCTTGAACCTTTTAGCTCTTGCTCTTGTC
>AWUE01023633.1:0-27047 GCA_001974825.2 Corchorus olitorius
ATCAGAAATCGCATAAATAATTCCTGCATCAAGTAATTTAAGTACCTCATCGCGCACAACATCTTTCATGTTTGGGTTGAGTCTCCTTTGATGCTCCACATTGGGTTTGTGATTCTCCTCCATGAGAATCTTGTGCATGCACACTGATGGACTTATGCCCTTGATGTCAGCAATGGTCCAGGCAATAGCCATCTTGTGCTTTCTCAAAACTCGTACAACCTTCTCTCCCTGCACACTAGATAAAGAAGATGAGATAATAACAGGATAAGTATTTGATTCACCTAAGAAAACATACCTCAAATGAGAAGGAAGTTGTTTCAATTCTGGCTTTAGTGGTACTTGGAAAGAAGGTAACAATTTGGGTTTCCTTTGTCCAAATTCTTCAATAGCTAAACATTTATTAAAAGAACCACTACCTTCTAACCTAGCAACATAATTATGCAAATTTTCAACAACTTCTTCATCACCTAAAGGCAAAGTTAAACAAGGAAGAAGAGGATCATGACTTATCATTTTAACAATATTCTCATTCATAGATTCATCTAGCACATCAAGTCTAAAACAAGAATCTTCAAAAGGAAGACTTTTCATGGCTTTAAAAATATTAAATTCTTCCTTATCCTCACCAATACTCAAGGTGAGTTTTTCAGCTGCAACATCAATCAAAGCATGGGCAGTAGCCATAAATGGTCTACCCAAAATCACAGGCACATCCACATCATATTCCATCTCCATGACCAAAATATCAACATGAAATATCAACTTACCAACCTTTACCAACAAATCCTCTATAACACCTATAGGATATCTTACCGATCGATCGACCAATTGTAAAGCGATTGTTGTAGGTTTGAGGCCTTCCAATCCAAGTTTCCTGTAAAGAGACAAAGGCATCAAATTTATGCTAGCACCTAGATCAGCCAAACACTTGACTACACTCATTTCACCAAAGTAGCAAGGTATAATAAAACTCCCTGGATCCTTCAACTTTGGAGGTAGTTTCTTCTGAAGGATGGCACTACACTCCTCAGTTAAAGGTACTGTAGAATATTCCTTCGATTTCTCCTTGCTTGACACAATATGTTTCAAGTATTTAGCATAGCTAGGCATTTTGGCAAGTGTTTCAACAAAAGTTATGTTAATAGTAATCTTCTTAAACAAATCTAAAAACCTTTTGTGATTATCCTCATCATGTCTCTTTCTCAATCTTTGAGGATATGGAATAGGTGGTACATAAGGCTTAACTGGAGATTGAGAAGTTGGCTTACTCACCTGAGTTGTGCTTACCTCATCGGAATCACCTTCCACAAGTTCAGCTTCCTTTGCAGTGGACTTTACTGCTTTCTCTTTTGTGGCATCAGTCTCCACAAGTTTTCCACTCTTCAAAGTGATAGCTTTGCAATTTTCTTTAGGATTCACCTTAGTATCACTAGGGAATTGACCATTATCTCTTTCATTCAATTGCTTAGCTATCTGACCTACTTGAACCTCAAGATTTCGAATTGCAGTTTGTGCTTGTTGCAGAGCAGCTTGATTGGTTTGTGCAGTAGCGTCACTTCTCTGCATGAACTGCATGAACATCTCTTCTAATCTCTCAAATTTTTGGTTTGAAGGAGATGGTTCTGGTTGTGGTGGAGGTGGTGGTTGTTGTTGCAGAGGTTGTTGATATCCATGTTGACCCACAGGTCTGCTAGAAGAAGCACCTTGACCCCCCCCCCAAGAAGAATTTGGTTGATTTTTCATCCCTTGATTATAAGTGTTGGAGTAAGGGTTGTTATGTGGCCTTCCAGTATTTGCAACATATTGGGTTTGTTCTATATGTGGACATTCAGAACTATCATGGGAATCTGAACACCAATCACAACTTACTTGAGAGTTAGGAGGGTTAGAGATAGCATTAATATTAGCTTTGTTCAACATAGTAACAATAGAATCAAGTTTAGCATTAAGCATAGTAACACTATCCACCGAATGCAAACCTCTCTTGGACCCATCCCTCTCCCCATAGAATTCTTCATTGTTGGAGGCTACAGTTTCCATCAGTTCCAATGCTTCAGCCACA
The DNA here is from genome assembly GCA_001974825.2 of Corchorus olitorius. Taxonomy (NCBI): domain Eukaryota; kingdom Viridiplantae; phylum Streptophyta; class Magnoliopsida; order Malvales; family Malvaceae; genus Corchorus; species Corchorus olitorius. The sequence goes on from AWUE01023633.1 coordinate 2,063, forward strand.
AGTTTCTTCAATATAGCACCACCTGCTGCAGAGTTCAAATTGGATTCACATTGAGATAAAAGACTATTGTAAAAAGTTTGTACCAATAACCAATATGGAACTCCATGGTGTGGACATTTTCGTTGTAAATCCTTGAATCTTTCCCAGGCATCATGAAGTGTTTCGTTGTCACGTTGCTTGAAGCTAGTGATGTTAGTTCTCAGCTTGTTGCTTTTCTCAAGTGGGAAGTACTTTGTCAGAAAAGCTGTAGTAAGCTCATCCCAAGTTTTGAAGTGGCTTGGAGGAAAGGAATTCAACCAAGCTTTCGCTTTGTCCCTAAGAGAAAAAGGAAACAAACGTAAACGAATTGTTTCATCATTAACATTATGAATCTTTACCGTATCACAAATTTCCTGGAAATTTGTTATATGCAGCAAAGGATCTTCAGTAGTTCTGCCATCAAAAGGATTTTCTTGAACCATTGTGATGAGGCCTGGTTTGATCTCAAAGTTTTGAGCCTGAATTGTGGGCCTGGCTATGCTAGTCTGAGCATTGGTAATACTCGGAAGAGCATATTGTCCCACAAGTATGGTATCAACAACTTGATCATCAGCCATGATTTCTTTCTGCTTTAGCTTTTCAAGTTTTTGTTTGAGCTTGGTTGAATTTGCAGAATTTCTCAATTTCAGGGTTGTACGGAATAAGAGAAGTAGATGCAGTGGGTGCCCTTGTCATACACTACCTAAAACCTAAGAAAAGAGAAGATCGAACGAAACAAAATAAAAGATAGAACAAATTAAAAATAGTAATTAAAGTGTTCCCCGGCAACGGCGCCAAAAACTTGATGAACCAAATCTGCAAGTGCACAGAGTCAGTTGAAGTGATAAACCTAGAGTAATCCAGGTGTCGAATCCACAGAGAACAATTAATTCCTATTATAATTAATTCTATCAAAGAAGGAAATTAAGAGAAATTATCAAAACAATTAAAAACTAAGAGCAATTGAATTATAAAAGCAGAGAACTAAATAAGATGTGAAGACAATAATTTGAAAGCTTAGGGCTTCAGGTTTCACCTAATTGGGAAATTACTACCTAACATATGAATTAATTTGATGCTAGATTAGAATAGAATTACACCTAATTACCTATGTGCTCCGTCAAGTCTACACAGGAATACCTAACTAATTTGATTCACTATCCGTCGATGTCAATCTAATTAATTAGATCCATTAAGAACAAGTAATTATTCACCTATCAAATTAGCCTAAGATTCATGTCTGATCTAGCCTAATTTGTCTATTTCCCTAGTGCACAGATTATGCTTCTCCTGTCAGTTCATCACACAATCTCTAAAACAATCTATATGTTGATCAGGCATATAAATCTCATGAAGAACAAGGAAAATAAATCTAACTTGAAAGAAAAACAATTCAATTCATAAATCAAGCAATAATTCCCAATTGGCTACACTTTAAACCCTAATTAAGAAATTAGTTACTCATCATCATGAATAAAAACACAAGAATAATTTTATTGAAGAACAGAAACATAAGAGAAAGAGAGAAAAGAAATCTTAGTCTCAATCTCCAAGGGAATCTTCTCTCCAACAAGGAAAAATAATTGTGATGAGCAAAAGGTAGTAAAAATAATCCTAAAAGTTTGTATTTATAGGGATACAAAAAGTCCTAAAGTAATTTGGATTAATCAGGGGCAAAATCGGAAATTCTGGAAAAACTAGGAAAATTTCCGTCAGGCCTAACTTGAGACCAGCTTGGGGGTCAATCCGGCCCCAACTTAGGACAGAAAGGTTGCGCAAACTTCAGGGTTTCAACTTGGCCCCAACTTGAGGGGTAAGTTGGCCCCAACTTGGAGTTCGTCAGGATTTCACCGATCTTCAACTTTCTTCAACGTTTTCACTCTCTTCAAGTCAAAATTAGCCTCCAAGTCCTTAATGAAAGTTGTAGAGCCTTAAATCCTCTTTCCACGGACACTTGAATTGACTCGAACGGATCTCCGGATTGAAAGTTACGATTTTCTCCCTAAAATCACTTCAAATTAACCTACAAGCTCAAAAACACAAAATGTGAGAATATATCATAAATAGCATTAGAAAGTGCAATATAAATGTTCAAAATATAATCTAAATGAGGTCTAAATAGTGTAAATTATTGCACTTATCACCCATGTCGCCCCTTATATAAAGGAGGCTATTCCAAGGCTTCAAGCGGATTCCACATCTCAAAACATTTCCCAGAGAAATCACTCATCTCAAAAACCAGCTCCTGAAGCTACAAACCTGCTCGGCGCAAAAAACCAAGCTCCGTGCTTATTTTCTCTCTGGCTCTGCGCCATTTTTACTCTTGTTCACCACGAGTTCTTACTCGTTCATCATATTTTTCTTGTTTAGATCCTGTCTCAGGACTTTCAAACACTCTTTTAGTGTTGTTCTCTTGTTTCAATCTTGTCTCCGGACATAAAAACACTGTACACGTGTTTCTCTTTCATCAATAACAATCAAATTGTTATTTTCTTTCAATTTCAATCAAGAACAAATCTCACAGATCTCACAGATCTGATCCAATTGAAAAAGTAGAGGAAGGCCCAGTTATGATGAACAATTTGTTGTGGATCCAATGATTTAAATGCTCCGGTGTGACTTTGATCCAGTCCCCACAATCGCTCTGATCTTTTAATCTACTGCTCCGCGCACCAGATCCAGTTTTTACAAGCTCTTTGTCAATTTCAGCTAATTGACTGGCATGCCCCTATGCTGTCATAAAGGATTCTCTGCGAAAACTCTAGCAAGAGATTTTTGGCGCAACAGTGGGAAATCAATTTGATTAGATAATTAAAAGAAAACCAAATTATGAGTCATGACGAAAAATAAGGTACTACAAATTTTCAACAACTATTGTATTTTCAATTTTTGTGTGTGTTTCTTTTTTTAAATTTTGCCCCTTGTCAATTTTAATTTTAACTAAGATTAAGTTTAAGTTAAAGTAATTAATAAGAATTGGATTTGGTGAGATAAATTGTAAAACAAATTTTGATATTTATTCAAAAATGATTATGTGGCACCACCCTAATGACATCATTTCTTTTGGAATTATTCTTTTAATATAATTTAAACATTTTTAACTCGCTTGTAGAATCTAAAATCTCCACTATCGAAGTATCAAATGATTGTTCAAACTTTTATATGAATAATAGAGAAAGAAAAGAAGAACCAGCAATAAAGGCACAAAACCATACATGATTCTAGTTTTGTGTCTCGAATAGTATGTTATCGTAGAAGCCAATAATTTAAAATAATGCATTGTGTTTTCGAGGTTTTTGGGTTTCAAGTTTGAACAACAAAAGACTCAGACTCTGAGTAAACTTTAGTACCATACAGTGAGTACAATATATTTTCTTTATGAGAATGAGAATTCTTTTGATTTTTTCCTTACAAGAATGATTGATCATTTGTGTGGTCTTGTGGGTGGGACTCAAGAGTTTTACCAATGGCCTAGAATATATAATACCAACCAAATTGCTATAATTCAAACAGGGTTGCCAACTTGCATGCTATCTTAACAACTTTTTTCTTCTTTGGAAAACTTTATTTAATTCAAAATCATTTTTTTTAATGGGTATCTCATAGTTTGTAAAATCAAATAAATATGTGTATCATATCATTGATTAGTTCAAGTGGTTCGACGCTTAATCTTTTTAAATAAGGATTCATGTTCAAATATTGTAAATGGAGAAAATCATTCTTGAGAAGAGACATTTTATCTCCATAGTGGGTCAACCTATTTCAAACAAAATTAGTCGTGAACCATTATCCATTAAAAAAAGGGTTAATGTCAATTTTGTAATTCGTTTGTAAGGAAAAATGATTAGATAAGATTGTCTCACCACGTTAAATATCTGACCAACCACTAAAGTTGTACCATATTAAATCAATTCTTAAAATTTAGGCATAATTTTAATTCAAGGTTTAGTTCCATTTCAAGATAAACAATATTTTAATTTAATTCAAGATTTAGTCCCATTTCAAGATAAACAATATGCAAAGGGGTAAATCTCCAAATCTAAGATATCGTTGGGATAATATTTTAGAATATCTCTAAATTGTCATACATATTAATAGTTGGTCTATAACTGACATGCTGGATCACTTCCACTAATAATTTATCGGATTAGAGAGGATACAATTTTTAAATTAAACCCAATGCTGACCACTAAAATTCAGATTTTTTGGTTGTGCTCTTTCTTTGTGTTTTTGCTCCATGTAGTCGGGGCAAGCAAATAGAAGCCTTTATCATGATGCATCCTACCCAGTGAGGGAAAACCAAATTTTATTTTTAATTTTCTTTATTCAATTAGAAAAAACACAAACAGTCACTATCTTCATACATTGGTGGAGGTCGGGACCCTCACGTATAGAGAAGAGAGAAAAAGGCCAATGCCTTTTTGTGGGAGAGAAAGAAATGGACTAATTTTATTTTGTTTTTGTAATCGTTTTATCACTGTTTGATTGTTTCACCATCGTTTTGGGCTCAAACGGAGTTTAGGTGTAAATTCTGTTTCAAACGCTGCTCTAATAATCTCATCTGTACAGTACTTAATCTCATCTGTACAGTTACTAAACAGTGTCAATCGCAACGTTATCACACTGTTCTACTAAACACACCCTTTATATCCAAATTAGATGTCTTTGCACGCACGTGTTCAACTCTTTTGTCCTGATTTCCCTCTCTTGGTTTTAGTTTGTTTTGGACTTTGGGCGTCATTATAAGGGTACCATGCCCTTTTTTTTTATTTTACAACTTATTCATACTCAAAACAACAACAACAATAATTATTATTAAAAAAAAACAACAACAACAATAATTATAACAAATACTAAAAAATAACATCACTTTGAGTCATGTGATGTTGATAATTGTCAATTAGATAGGATAAAAATTATCCATGCTCCACCCTGTAAGAGGGATAAGCATTTTAGTTGAAGATCAATGAGTTAAGTCCCGTTAGATCTATCCATGTGGGCCGACTTTGCAAGAGAAGTTAGGGCTGAGCTCGATCCTGACTTGAGATATTAAGAAATTAAATGATAAATTTTTTCATTGTGAAGATCAATGTTGATCATAGTTCTTATGGCAACTCGGGTGATTCAGCAGTAGGGGTGTCCTTCGTGGTAGAAATGGAAGTTGACTAGGTGGTTTCACCTTTCGTGTAGGAGTCTTGACAATCATGGTGGTTGAATTATGAGTAATTTATCACGATTTTCTACTTGGCTGGAATAATGGCCATCGATTGTTGGAATCTGATTCTCTTGCTGCTATCCATAAGATCAACACATTGAGCTCTACTAGGGGTCCTCACAATAGATTGATTTATGCGATACGTGAACTCGTTGCTCGCCCGTGGAAGTGCACTATTAAACGAATTTACTGTGAGACCAACATATGTGCCGATTGGATGGCCACCCACTTTGACCACCTCTATCTGGATCACGATGTCTTTGATGATCCACCTCAAGAGCTTACTTCGTTGCTTGCAATTGACGCCTTAAAAGTAGTCTGGCCTAGATTCATTTAATTGATTTTGTGTTATTTTTGTTGTTTCTTTCCCTCATATATAATTTTTTTTCATTTAAAATTAATTTTAATGTTATGTATTTAAAAGTATTAAAATAAAATATCAATATTTTCATGATATCTAATATCTAATATGAATTATTATACAACACACTGTTAGTTCAAATTTTGAACTCTACAAATGGTTTTATTGGTTGACACATACCCATTTTCTTAATTAATTTTATTTTTAAATTCAAAACTAATTTTTTAAAGGACACATGTCAACTCTTTAACCCCACATGTATAGCCTGTTAATCTCCACCGAAAATGTATTAATTTTCCATCTAATCTAAATATAATTTTTAAGAGAAAATAAAATCAAATAATTATCAAAAATAATAATAATAATATCAAAACCTAAAGGAGAAGAAGGCCTACCGGGTCCGGGCTAGACCTCGGACGAGCAATTTTGAGTTTGTTGAGCAATTTTGAGTTTATTGGGCTTGACAGCAACCAGGCCTCATGGTAGATTTTACAAGTTTCTTGGCATCGGTGCCGATATGAAACAGAAACAATGGGTTGCAATTGGCGAAATGAAACGGGCGCCGTACCAAGCTTAAAGATGGGGTCAGTTTAAAATAAGAAAAGGAAAATAAGAAAAATTGAAAAAGAAATAAAATGGAATTTAAATAAAATGAAAAAAAGGGACTTAACGGCCAAGTCAGCTTTTCATCTATTTTAAGGGCGCGTTTTGTTCATTCTCTACTGGGTGGAATTATTTGAGCCTTTCCGATAAGTTGGAGTCCTTATTTGGCCTTTTTTAAAGTTCAGGCCCTTATTTGAGATTTATGGCAAAGTTCGGGGACCTATTTGAGATTTCAGCCTTTTTTTTTAATTTTGAAATTAAAGAAAGGAAATTTTGCTTTGAGAAATGTTCAACTAGAATTCTCAAGGTAAGAGTACGTACATTAGTGGTTAAATACTATATATTTTGATAATGAAGCTTTAATTTGAAATCTCAAACTTCATTTTATTGTTCGGCCACATAAATATATAATTTATTTAATGTCATATCGATTCAATTTAAATTAATTATTATTAATATTAAAATAATGAAAAATATTGATATATTCAAAATCATAATATTAAATTAGATTTGATGATGGCCAAAAAATTAAAATTCGATTTTTTGTGAAAAAAATTGAATTCATAAAAAATAATTTTTTTTAATCAATACTTACTTTATAATAAAGGTCATGTCAACAAGTTGGGTCCCAAGAAACACCAAAAGAGAAAATAGGCCCAGTTATGATCCATGGACTATATATTATAAGCTCTTTGCTATCAATTCCTCAATTAAGGACAAAACGATTTAGAACAGCTTAACTTGGAGTAAAACATTTTAGTTTGATCAATTAGGAGAAAATATCACAAAATTGGTTAAATTTAGGGCGGACAATGTGTCAATAAAGGGCAAAACCTTTTTGTGAGTGATGAGCATGCACCCATTAGCTTTAACGGTTATTGACATGGCGTCGCTAAATGATTTATTTGGAGGTTCTCATGTATTAATAGATTTTACCCTTATTTGGAAATTCAAAAATGTTTTACCCTTATCAGTCAAACAAGAAAAGGTTTTGCCATTTATATCTCACGCGAAACACATTCGCTTGTCCAAATTGACAATATTACCTGAATTGAATCAATTTTGGAGCGTTTTTAGCTCGTATCAACCAAATTAAAATGTTTTGTTCCAAATTAGACTGATTAGTAACCAAAATTAAAGTATAATATACTTATAAAACAAATACAATTTTGATCTAGTTTAAGGGTGTAAATGATATTACTCAAAAAGTACTTCGATTAAGTCCAACAAGTGATTGGTTGAAATAGTAAGCGATCTCTACCCAAAAAGGGTTAAAACACAAATTGAATCCCCGAGCGCATTTGTCAGGAGTTCTTTAAATTTCACGCTTTTCATCCTGAGAAGGATTAGTCTAAGGCCTAAAGGCTGTAAATACCCTTGGTTAAACAAAAATAAAAGTAACTTGAGTTTAGTTCAAAGCATAATTGGACTGAACTCCTTTTACCGACTCGAGTAAAGAGTCACATCAAATTAAAGTTTCATATTACTCGACTTGAGTGGCTTGTGAGCCTTATCGATCTCGAGTAGCACGGATGTTTTTCGAGTTGATCTCAAGTTCAAAAAATCAAAGTTTGATCGAATTAGAATCGAGTTTAAACTTTGATTTTTTAAATTGAGCCAAGTTTGACATCCGAATTGTTAGCTCAACTGGTAGGTGTATCGTACCTAAACCATGAGATCTTAAGTTCAAATCTAACTGCATGTAAATTGAATATGAATTTTGTCCCACTTTATATCGGCTTTAGTTCATTACATTTATTAAGAAGGTAATGGATGTGATTTCTTTGTATTTATGATTTTAATTTGATTATTTGAACATATAGAGATATCTTATTATTTGAACATATAATAGAGATATCTTATTATAGTAACGAAACTTTCAATTGCTGTATTAAAAAAAAAATTGAGCCAAGTTTGAGCTTGACAACTCGAGCATTTAAATTACTAGTAAGATTTAAATTTTAATAATTGAAATTAAAAATCTAACATTATACCAATAGGTCTCGCACAACTACTGTTGACTACTACATTACAAATTTGTAATGATCAGTTTTATATCCAACAAGCATTTATCCTCATATATTATTCCCTTTACTGGCCATAGCTACTGATTGGGTATTGCGTCACGTAGTTTATTTGTAAGATTCTTCTTTGATGGATCTGAAATCTCAGTAGAGAGAAGAAAGAGATCCAAATTTGACGAATTTTGTAGTGAATTAAGTTTCCCCTTTGTTTGCTAATGACCTAATGTACCATATTTAAGGTTTTAATATGTGATTAGGTGTCAAAGACAAGCAGAGAACTTCCATGAATTAATTACCTGTCATCTGACATCCCTTCACCGGAGTAGGTAGCAAACCTGTCCAGCCTCTTTAATAAATATTAATTACCTCATATATAGAAACAATTTGAAGGGAAATACGAAAACATCTTTCTCTTTTCAATAGATCTCATACGCATTTCATTTACCTTGCTACCCTTACAAGTTAACTTTGGCTTGCTAATTGTGGATTTGCTCAAAAGTAATTAGGACCGACATTTGACAAGATTTTCGCACACAACACAACTGCATGTTTCTTTTTTAATGGTTACATTAACATGTAAAAATCTATTAACTCTCCGAACTCCAAAGGCTTCAAATTTAAGTTTATTTGTTAAATCATGAATTGTATTCGAAAAACTATACTACTATATCTTTTTTTTTATTTAAACGGTACAATAAAATATACTATTATATCTTGTCGGTAGAGTTTAGCATATTGCATATGAAGGGTCGAATGGTTGGTATGTGTTTCTGTAATAAATAATTTTGAATATTACATGCATACTTAATTAAGAGATAAGATATATGTCAACTTGTTAACCATGTGTGTAGTTTAAAAACTCTACTAATAGTTTATCGAATAATTATCCATTGTATTATGTTATACAAGACACAGGTCATTCATTACGTGAGTACTGAGTATATATGAAAATAAAATAATTATTATAAGGTAGTTTGTGGCAGTTTTTTTAAATGAGAAGTTTTTTTAAATGATATAAATAAAATTTAAATACTATATTTATCCTCTAATGGGTAGTTTTATTTAAGATGAGTAGTTTTTATTTTGTTTTGAATTTTTAAAAAACCGAGTCTATCTCCAAGTCAATTCATGAGACAAACTCAGGTTTTGACTTTATAATTAGTATAGATAATTATGGATTATAAATATACAATCACTAAAGTTTTTAAACTCCACGAGCAGTATAAAAAACTGATGGATTAACTCTCAATTTCATGAATGAATTGTTTCATGAAATTTTTTGTTGGCATACATAAATCATCGTCATTTAAGCTTTCATAAGTTAGTTTAGTAGATAATTAAGCATTTTTGTTTATTTTAAAATTGATAACAGTAAAGTTATTTACACTATCATAAACCACACTACTCTTTTACACTACCTATATTCAACCATTGTTATTCAAATTAAGCTCACATCCAACGATTTTAAATGATAATATACAAGAGTAGTGTGGCTAGGGACATAATACGCCTAACCTTTTTAAAAGGAGATTTTACTCATTTTCTATATACTAGAAAATCACATCTAGTTGGTTGCACCATTACAATATTCCAAACAAAAAATAAAAAGTAAAAAAAAAAAAGAAAAAGAAAAAACAGGAAGGGACAACTTTGTACTTTCCTAGAGCTTGGAAAATGGAGAGTTGAAAGAAGTGGTCAGTTTCAGTTAGACCACCGAACCAAGCATTTAATAAGAGGGTTAATAAAAACGAGGAACAGTAAATAGCAGGAACAAGTAAGAAGAAAGCGAAAAACAATGGAAGATAGGAATTCTTCATCAACAACAAAGGAGGAATCTGCGCCTGCTCTTTACCATCCTTGGTCTTTCAATGAAGCTATAAGGGCTATTCTCAGGTGTCTGGGGCTCGAAAAACTTGAAGAATTCCATCAAAACCCTTCAACTCCAAAAAAAGAAGATGATGCTAAACTCAAAAACATTACTAATGTTGAAGCTGATGGTTGCCAAGAATCTCCTGCTGTAGCTTACACCGAAGAAGGTGCAGATCCACCTTCCACAACAGACGACCCTCCTTCCACCACAGTAAGATTTATTGAATCTTGTAACTTTATTATAAGATTTATTGCATGGTTCAGTTTTATGAATTAATTATTGGTTATGTCTTTTATTTTGTACATGTATGTGCAGGCAAATGATCCTTCTGTTGTAGTTGTTCTTGCCACTCCTACAAGGCGTGGGACAAGAACTGGTAGTGGTCCTCAGATTAATTAGCTTGAGCTTTCATGGGATCAAAGATTTATGGCCGGACAATATATATTATGGGTCTTATTTTCATCCCTTTTTCTTTTCTTTTTTTCTGTGTTTGTTTTTGTGTGTTTTTGAGGAAGGGAGTGAGAATTTTGTAAAAACGTTCTGCAAGCATAGGGTTGATTTTATGGTACTATATGATCATATATGTGATATATATGATATGTGAATGATTTGTAATTAAATCTTTTATATATATTAAGTAATTAACCATCTAGTACTGTATATTGTTTTCAAATGTAGTTAATTAGCTTTACAAAATGTGCTCAATTAGGAGCTTGGATACTTAAGAGGCATTTATAATTTAGATTTAAATTCCACAAGGAAAGGGGTTTGAGGCCGTTCTTCATTAATTGTAGCACGCATCAATCAATGTCGTTTTCGAATGAACTTAATATTTTATAAGTGGATCGGTCCACGCTGGCGCGTCGGGCGTTCAACAATCTACTTCTTTGAACATTTTTCTATTCTAATTAAATTATTTGATACGTAGAAAATTTCGAAAGTAATATGATCTTAAATGTGTTGCATCTTTAAAAGGCTATACTATTAACATTGAGCATATTTAACAATAAATTAAAAAATATTAGTTTGTACATGGACATATGCAATAGCTTCAATTTTATTTTCTTCTCTAAAGTGTGTAGCACTTAAATAAAAACTAAGTTTACTCTTTTCTTCATATGGAAATGAAAGGCCTGAAAAGAGGTTACAATTCTATATAATTAAGGGATATAGGATTTAATATAACATTTATGTGAAAGGAAATGATAATTACAAAAAAGGGTTTAAGGGCAAGAACTGGCTAGAAACTAACCTAGGGTCTTCTTAGTAATTTGGCAAGTGAGAAAAGACAGAAAATGACAAAAAAAATTCAAATAGAGCCTTCTCATCGATCCTCAAAAGAGGCCTTTGGTAAATTCTCTGGGTCTTTCAAATACTATTTAGTATATATATCATGTACCATTGTACATATGTGTATATTCATACGAAATTAAGCTTCTTTCACATGAAGGCCAAGCCAGTGGCTTTAATTAATTGTAGTAGTAGCATTTAAGAAACCTGATATATGCTTTTGTTTTATATAGGAGTATAGTATCTCATTCAACATATATTGAATGTGCCTTCATAAAATTTAAGAGAAGTATGTATAATTTATGAAGCTTCAAGTGATCAGCTAGCTGTGTCCAAGCTTGAAGATGCCTACACCTGCATTCACCCCAATGTAAACATATCCAAAAAGAAATGTCTGGGTATTCATGGATTTAATCAGTTAAATTACGGTAACAATATATTTTTTAGATATGTATATTTATACTATAGTCATTATATAGTGGCTGTACATATTTAGGTACAACTGAATAATATAGTAATTTGTAGCAAAAACAAAAAGAATAATATAGTAATAAATTTCCTGCCCTACCTCAAGGTTCAAAATCAAAGGTTTCAACGGATTAATTCAATCCACCTAAACAAACTAACAAGCAAATATTCTTGTTAATCCAAAAACTAACAAGCAAATAATCTAACCTAAACCCAATATTCAGTATCATGATTTGAACGTATGACCATAAACTCTAAGCACCATTCACTTATTAGTTGAACTAACAACACGAAATTTATGTTGAATACAAAAATGACGCAAGAAATTGGATACAAACCTTAAAAATAATAAATTCAAATAACCCAAACGAGGATTGAGTCAACTTAAAAAATCTAACCCTGATTGAATCAATGCCTAAATCAAAAAACCCTAATCACCCACTCGACTGACACCTCTAATTAACAGTAAATAGAGAGCCATTTTTAAGTTCTTAACCTGTTCCATCTACCTGCTAGTGTTAGATGATCCTTTCATTTAAAATACGAGCGTTTGAATTTACCATGACTATTGAAAACAATAGAAACAATCTTGTGTTGATAAACTGTATGATGTTTTGATAGCCATGCATATTACGCATTGTTAAAATATTCAGCAATTGGCGTAAAGGGGGATGACACGATAACTCGAAGATATTTATTTCCAAGCTAGCGGCTGATCAGGCAAAGCTTTACAAATTAATTCATTGATCATCTTCCTTTGCGAGTTGCAATGTACGCTTTTAAGGTTTCCAAGCATATAAGTTTGTTTATTTATTGTCCCAAGAAAATGATGGTGCGGAGATACAGAACTCCAATGTCCTTAGTTATTGACCTTATTATCTAGGTACCACCTTTAGATCATACTCTTCTGTTTGTTCCTATTTTCATTAGAATCAAATTACCCCGTTATACAGACCGAAGATCAGGAAATTTTTCAACTAGATTTTTGTTTTTGAGGTAAACTAGATTTTTGTTTTTGTTTTAAAAATAATAAATATAGATAATATAGGTTCTTGGTGTTGTAACCTAAATATCCCAAACTATAATCTATCAAATTAATTATGCAAGCGGAAGCAACTAAAACAATAAATCATCAACACAAGACAAGAATTTACGTGGTTCGGCACTAAACTTGCCTACGTCCACGAATGAGAAGAGAAAATCCACTAGTTATAGAAAATTACATCATACATAATGATCGAGTCAAAATTAACCCTATTTTTATGATCATTTTCCAATGCTTTTTGATATTTTTATGTGTGATTTTATCCTATTTTACAAGTATTTGTGTTTTTAGGTCTTGAAGAGAAGAAAACTGAAAATTTGTTGTTTTTCATTATTTTTAGAGCTATTTCGATGACTTTTTTTTTACAAATATGGACTTGGGATTTTTGAGTGAAGATTTGAAGATTCGAAGTTCGTGATGGAAGATTAATTGAAGTCAATTTTAAGCTATGAAGATCATTGAAGGAATATTTGAAGGAGAAAGAACTAAGAATTGAGCTTAAATCGTGAAGGAACGAAGACATGTTATGGAAAGACCCTGAAGATATGGATTTATGAGTATTTTACGTTGGAGCATAATCAGCCCAGCTGGTCCCACATTGGAGTCAGTTCTACCCCAATCTGTGCGCACAAGCCCAAGCAAATATCCAATTCTCGTAACCTTAGTCCTAGTTGGATTAGGATTATGCGCAGCTTCTGTAAAATGGCCATAACTTTTGACTCAGACCTCCAAATAATGCGTATAAATATGCGTTGAAAGGAGGACTCCGAGGTCTACAACTTTACTGTTTTGCTCGAAGCCAAGTTCTGCCATCTTCGATGCCGAAAATGCCCTTGAAGTTTCTGCGAAATTCCAGTCTTTGCCCAAGTCCGATTTTTACTCTAAGGAAGACCTTTAAACCAACTTGGAGACCAAGTTAGGAGTCTAAACCGACCTAGGAGCTGTTTAGGTTGATTCCTAAGACTACTAGGAGTCTTATTAGTCCACTATAAATACCCACCTTATGTTAACTCTAGAGAACACAATTTACAATTCATAATTCTATTCTTCTTCTTTTTCTTTAGTTTAGCTTTAGGTTTTCTCTCTTAGAGAGAGAGGGTGTCGACAACCCTAGGTGACACCCAAGGGAAGAGGCCATGTTATGTTTGTAAGTTTTCTTAAGTTAGCTAAATTCTTTATACTTCCTATCCTTTGGAGATTTCAATCAATTGATTATGGTGAGATTTGTGTGCTTATAATTGGATATTTGTTCTTGGTTTAATATGTTTAATAATCTCTATTTTATTTTATGATTTTGATGATTGTTGATTTAGACTGCATCTATTGATATAATTGGATAGATCTAATGTTAAATCAAACTTAAAACGACCCATTCAAGTATGATTGTTTGGTAACAAATTGGATAGCTCACAAGGCATTCAATTGGGATTAATAAACCTTACTTAGAACTATGCTGACCCAGCTAGGAAATAATATGTTTGGTTATACTTGATATGCATGTATGAATAATTGTTTTTAATGCTTTGTTCTTAACGATTTTTAGGCCTCACAAGGGAAATTAATTGCTAAGAATAACAAGGATAATTTAGGCCTCACAAGGGAAATTTTATCTAATATATATGTTAGGGATTTATCTCTAGACCAATTGTTTTATTGAGAGATATTAGGGCAAGTTTGTTGATGTTTTACATGATGCTTAAATCTTTGAATTGAAGGTATCATTTGCGTTTGACTAATCTTTCTTGTTTTAATAATTAGAATATTAAATTCATCTTTTAAATCAAGGATCCATAGTTAAATCGCGAAGGATTGAAGACAAGCCATGAAGAAGCCCGGAAGCTAAGGAATTTTGGATATTTTATATGGGATAATACTCAGCCCATATAATCCCACAATTGGAATTAAAAACCCAATTTGTGCCTCCTATATCCAAGGAATTATCTAATTTTCGTACATTCCCGCTTCTAGTCCTTACAGGATTAGGATTTAGCGCAGTCTAGGTAGAAAAATCATAACTTTCTGCTCAGATGTCTGTTTTAGAACCGTGAGTAGGCGTTGGAAAGCTAACTCCAAGATCTACAACTTTCCTTTGAAGTCCAAGACCTAGTTCTGCCGTTTTCAAGCCTAAACTCGCCATCGAAGTCCCTGCACGAATCCAGGACTTTTCAGGATCCTATTTTGACTAGGATTTTGGTTCTAGGAAGACTTTTAAGCTAACGCAGAGTCTAAGTTAGCCTCTAAAACATCCTAGACACCTTTCCTACTTAGAATTGGAATTTCTAGGGTTATTTCCACTATAAATAGCCACCCTATGTTACACAAATCACATACTTTACACACACAATATCTAGATAACTTTTTCTTCTTCTTTTTCTCTTCTAGTTCTAGTTTTTCTGCTAGTTTTAGGGCTAGGATGCCGCATCCTCTCTTTGCATAGAGAGGGGCGGCAACCCTAGGTTATTCAAGAGCAGATTTCGCCTTCAAGTCTTGTAAGATTTCTTAAGTCTCTCATAGCTAAATTCTTAATACTTCTTATCCTTTGGTAATTTCAATCAATTAATCATGGTGAGATTTGTGTACTTATAATTTGATATTTGTTCTTGATGACATGTTTGCTAATCCCTGTTTTATTTTATGATCTTGATTGTTATTGATTTAGATGGCCACTATTGATATAATATGATTGATCTTTGTTAAATCAAATTGAGTGGTAATAACTGGTTTGATTGTTTGGTAACAAATTGGATGGCTGGTAATAAACCTTGTTTGATCTTAATGCTTTATTCTGGACATACAAATAGATTGGTAATACAATGGTTAGTTGTTTTGAATAAAAAAGATAATTTAAGCTGGTAATAGAGCTGTTCAAGGGCCGGGCTACCCGCCCAAGCCCGTAAACCCGTCCAATATTTTAAAGGGCTTGGACAAGAATTTTAAGCCCATTGGATGGGCTTGGACAAAAATATCAAGCCCGTTTATTAAATGGGCCGGATTTGGGTATAAGAGCAAAAGCCCAAGCCCGGCCCGATTAAGGAAATATGCTTGTTTTTATATTTTATTTGTTGATATATAATATATATTAAAAATAAATTATACGTACACCGTATGTTAAATAAGAAAAACATGAATAATATATATAGAAAATCTTATTATCAATGAGAATAGTATGTTATAGGTAGTATATATCAAATTTTATATTTACAATTATATTTATATAATTAATTAATATAATTTAATTTTTAAAATAATTATTAAAAAAATATTAAACGGGCTTTTGGACGGGTCTTGGTCTAAGTATTTGATAAATGAGCTGGGCTTGGACAAAAGTTTGAGGCCCGTTTTATAATTGGGCCGGGCTTGGGCAACACTAATGGCCTTAATCTCAAGGCTAGGCCCGGCCCGAACCCGGCCTGACCCGGCCCATGAACAGTTCTAGCTGGTAATAAGTAATTTTATCTAATATGCATGTTAGAGATTTCTCTAGACCAATTGTTTAATTGAGAGAATATTAAATTCATCTTTTAAATCAAGGATCTGTAGTTAAATTGATTGATTTCTACCATTGAAGAAGAAGTATGCTTTCTTATTATTGTTTTCTTTCTTAATTGCCATACTTTAGATTTAATATACTTTGCTTTATTTTTAGTTTAATTGCTTCTATATTTAATTGTTTTAATCCCCTTTTCTATTAAGTAATTTTTGAGTGATTTTTAGAGAGGATTTATCTTTTGATAAGTCTATTCCCCTTCTCTGTGGGATTCGACCCCTGCTTGCCCTATTTACTTAGTTAGGAAATTGTGGGGATTATTTTGTGATTTGCTAATGACCGATCAAACACTTAATTAAAATTTTTGGGTTCTCTGAAAATGTGTTAAAAACACTAATTCAGAGTATGCAGATAAAAACACTAATGCAATATAAGTAAGCAAACTGCAAATGGAACCAAGTGAAAGTTTAAAGGAAATAAGTAAAGATGTTAGCAACGGAATAGAGTAGTGGAAAGTAAAGAGTGTAAGGAGAGATAAAACTGGAACGATTGAAGAAAGGATGGAAGATTGGAGACGCTTCGATTTATAGAGGTTCGGCCTTTCACACCTACGTCCTTTACCTTGGATACCACACACCAAGGATTTCTGAATCCACTATCAGTGAAGTTAAACTGGTCTTCACAACACCTTTTTACAACCACAAAGCTTCAAACCCGAAGCTTTAACAACGAGTGCAAACCCACACTCAAACAATCCCAAGTGCACAACCCGCACTTGAACAAACACAATAAAGAATGTATATAAGTGTAGAAAAGATCCTAAGAGATCATATTACACAAGATCAGACCTATAACAATCTAAAGATTCAAACTTTAAGCGCAAATACAAAGATCCAAGCAATCAAAGAAAATTAGAGTGAGAGCAAAGCTTGGACTGTTAGGACTTTGAAATTCTGGAGAGAGAAACTGCTTAGATCTTCAAAAATGCTCAAAAACTTAGACTCAAACGGTTAGATTTGAGTTTTTATATTTCTCTCCAGCGAACTAGCCGTTATAGTTTGAAATTAAAACTATTTCCCGTTTTTCTTGCCTTTTAGTCGCGCTAGCTGTTAGCCACTCTAGCGCATCCGTACGATGTTGAACACTTCAATGTGTCCGTACTGTTTGTCTTCTAGCTGCTACTCGCTTTAATCTCCAGATCATTAATCCTACTAATGTCTTCCAGTTTTCTTCCAACTTTGAGAATTTGTCTTGACTTGAGCATTCTTTTCATATGCTGACTTGATTATACTTCTTTGCCTTCTGAAATTACTGCCTTTGGCTCCAAAAATTCTTTATTGGTAATTTTGCATTCTTCACACGCCTAAGGCTTCATGGCATTTTCCTACATTAGTGTCACCGATGAAGCTTTCTTTTTAAGAGTCTACAATGCTCAACCTTTCTCTTGTTAAAGACTTCACTACACACTAATTAGATGCATTAGCTAACATATTTGGGTTTATTTTGTTATCATAAAAAACAACAGGGTTCAACAAAGCTTGCAACAAATTTCCCACAACAAGCACATAAAATTCAAAATTTTAAGGATGTGGGTATTTGGAGATCTCATTGGATTTGTGCAAGAGGAGGGTAGAAAGGAGTACGAAAACTATTTAGGAGTTAGTTGCGGAAATTTGGGAGCACTTAGAGGAACTACATTGGATTTGAGAGCTTGAATGGTCAAGATCCCAACAAGAGAACCTAGTGCATACCAAGTGTTTAAGAAAAGGGGACATTAGCTCTTGTTCTATGGAGGATGTGTCTATGACATTTCATAACATTGCATGCATTTTTATGTTTATGTTTTTATTTAGGTCTAACTTATACTACTTCTTGTCTTTATATTTGCTTTTGTGTTTTATTTGCTTATTTGTTTTTATGTTTTATTGGATCTTATATGAGACTTATGTGCTTTAAATGCTTTGATTGATGCAATGCTTTGATTGATTTGCTAGATTATTCTTTGTGAACTGAGTTTCACATATGCTTAATTAATTTGATTACCCCACTTATTGTGTTTGTTGCTAATTGTAAGTTTGGTTAGATTGGGAATATCAATTTTCTTTCTAGGTCAAGTCTTACTAGCACATCATTTTTCCAAAAATTTCAAAAAGAACATGCTTTGAACTTTTGTCAAAATTCACTAGCACACACATTGAGGACAATATGTCTTTTGAGTCTGGGGGAGAGATTAGTCTATCTCAAAGATCCATTTTTCTATCTTGTTGACTAGAGATAATTTTTCAAGAAAATTTTAAATTTTTTTTTTAAAATTTTATACTTCTTTTCCTTTGATAATTTCAATTAATTGATATGGGGAGACTTTTGTTCTTATATATAATTTGGTATGATTTCTTCATTGAATATGTTTGATAATCTCTGTTATGTTTTCTATGATCATGAGTTTTTATTGATTTAGATGTACACTAAGGATGTAAAAGGATTGATCTATAGCTAAATTAAATCGAGAATTTAGCGGTCAGATTTAATTGTTTGGTAGCAAATTGTTCGCCACTAACCCTGGGTTCATTGGGATCATCAATTATTATCGAAACCAGTCCTAACACGATGGAGGTAGATAAGTTTGGTTATATTTATCATGCATGTGAGATTGAATATTCTTAATGCTTTATTCTTGATGAATCTGAGGCTCAAAAGGTAAGGAAAAGTCTTGAATAATATGATTAATCTCTAGACTCAAAAGGTTGAGGTTAGCAAATAGCATGTTAAGAATTGAAGAATACTTTGAAATCTTGACTAATATGTTCAATTAAGGTTATTGAATGAAGCTTGTTTGATATTATACCTCTATTTATAGAGTGGCGTAAAATTGATACTTGCCGAATTTGATAATTAATTATATCAAATTCATGTTTTGTGTCAGTTATCCATTTCTTTATTGATTGATTTCTATCATTGGAAAGGAAGTATGCTTTTAGTTAATTGTTTTCTTAATTAGTTTTCTAGTTTTATTTTACTTTGTTTTATTTTATAATTGTGATTTCTAATCCCCAATTTCTTTAAGTGTTTTTGAGTAATTTCTTAGAATGTTTTTGTCTTTGATTATCGTTTTCACCCTTTTCTGTGGGATTCGACCCCTACTTACTGTAGCTAGTTAGTTAGATTTTGTGGGGATTATTTTGTGATTTATCGACGACTCGATCACCAGGTACATTTACCAAAACTGACACGTCATAGTCAAAACTACCGTTTACTGACTTTTATTAAGCAGCTTTGCATGACTGACAAATAAAATGCATGAGGTTAATTTTAGTTATGCATTAATGACTGTCTACCCAAAGTCAACACCGTAAACCTTTCTCACGCATTGTGAGGGTATTTTACGAAATGACCGGTCTAGAAAGACTCCCGAGAATTTGTGCCCATGCACGGTTACTTGAGACATCTCTCATGATAGCAAAAGACCGAAGTTAATGCATTTTTAACATGCGAGGTGGCATGATGAATGCAAATGCTTGGCTAAACCTAGTTTAATCAACTTTGACTAACTAATTAACCATTTGAACCTAAAGTTGGTTTAATCACAAAGTTACTTAAGGGTTTGCTTAAATCCTAAGTACATTATGAATTAACCATGGTTAGTTACCTAAAGGCTTCATCTATAGGTATTAGGTTACTTAACCTTATTCAAACTTATCAAATTCATTTAAGGATTTACTTAAATCTTAAAGGAATTATGAAAGTTTCCCAAAGGGTTTATTAACTGAAGGTTTTAATTACTTAATTAAATCTTAAGTTTTAGGTTACTTAACCTTGATTTCAAGTTCGATTAAGGATTCACTTAAATCTTAATGAATTATGAAACTCCCAAATTTTATTAACTATAGGTTATAATCACTTAATTAAACCTAAAGTTTTAAGGTCACTTGACTTTCATTTCCGATTTGATTAAGGATTTACTTAAATCTTAATGAATTATGATACTTACCAAAAACTTTTAAACTCAAGGTTTTGATTACTTAATTAAACCCAATGTTTTAAGGTGACTTAACCTTAGTTTTTAAATTCGATTAAGGATTCACTTAAATCTTAATGAATTATGAAATTTACCAAAAAGGTTTTAAACTCAAGGTTTTAATTACTTAATTAAACCTAAAGTTTTAAGGTCACTTAACCTTAGTTTCAAATTCAATTAAGGATTCACCTAAATCTTAATAAAATAGTGAAAATTACCAAAAAGGGATTAATTCTTTTCTTAAAAGTTTAATCAACTTAATTGAACTTAAGAAATCCTTGCAAATTTAGTTAAAGCGGTCAACTTTGAACCAAGATTTCAACTTTGGATTAGGTTATAACTAAAACTTGCACCTTTAGATCAAAGATCTAACCTTTGTACTAAAGATTTTAATTTTTTAGTTAACTTTAACCTAAAAATCAAAACTTTTGATAAAGAATCAATTTTTAAGTTAACTTCAACTCAAAAATATAAACTTTAATACCGAAAAGGCTATCTTTTTCATTAAAGAGCTAATTTTAGGTTAACCTCAACATAAAGCTTTAAGCTTTGTTCTTCTTAACTTAAAAAGATTCGCTTTATTAAGATAAGTTAAAATTCTTCTTAATCTTATCTTCTCACATGACAATGATTGCTAAAGCCTTAAAAGCTTATTCAATCTTGTTCATGGAAAAAAAAATCTTTGTCAACTTAAAAAGCTCACTTATTGAAGATTCTAGCTTTGAAACTTAACAAGTTAAGATTTTTAATTATTTTAAATAAACCTCTACATCAAAATGAGTTGATAAAGCCTTAAAAGCTTAGATCCAACTCATCCATGGAGACAAAAGGCAACAAGGGCCCAACTTGCATGAAATCAGAACTAGAAATCAAAGCAAAGGAATTAAATTGAAAGGTAAAGGAAAGAAGCTCACAGAAACGATGATTTAGCCCTGGAATTTGTCGAAACGATGATTTAGCCCTGGAATTTGTCAAAACGACGTCATTTCTTGTAAGTCCCGTACAAGATACAAAAGCTTCCCACTTTCCCTTTTTTCTAACTTCATTTCTTCTTCCCAGGTGTAGACACCCATTTCTTTTTTTACTTATATCAGATTTGCGTTCTTGGGTCATTTAGGTCTTTTTTTTTTTTATTCCCTTTGCATAATCAACTTTGTTCATTTTATTCTCCTTTTTTTTCCATTAAGATGGGTTCATTTCTTGTGAGATTGTAGACATTGGACAAAATGCTTGTTGAACATAAATTACCTCCGTTTGGATCGTGTTTGGGACCAATTTATAATTTCATTTGGGTCTTGATTTGAGTCTCTTAGGATCTTCAATTTCATTTGGCCCATTCCACCTTTTCGTTTGGGGCATCTCACTTTAATTGGATCATTGGTTGGATCGATGGAGTTTATGGCATTTGGGCCTTTCTTTTTTTTTCTAATTCTAGTTGGGTTGTCTCTAATGAAGGATTTGGGCCGATTTCAAATTGAATAAGTCCAAAGTCTTTGCTTTTAAAAGGGGAACAATTTCATTCACTTACAACATCAAAACAATTACAACCATATATTTTGGGCTGATTACAGTTTATTTGGACCATGTGAACCATTCACATTTCTTCCCACGCCACAAGACTTGTTGTCTGTCTCGTTTAGCAACCTGCAAGGTAGAGACAATAGAGCAAATTAAGAAAGCAATTCCATGGGGGGAAGTTACATAGATCGCAGAAGTAAATCACAAGCAGATAAAAAGAAATGGAGATCAAAAAATGTTTAAGCAAGCCTTGGAGACCAAGACTGCAGTACAGCAAGATCTATCTTTAAGCAAAAGTTCCATGACAGCCAAAATGTTAGAATTAGTGTGCTCTCAAGACTACAGCCCACAGATTAAATTACCACCTATTCAAAGTGTGAGAATCATCAAGTATAGAGCATGATAGAGATAAGCATACACTAAGACAATGGGTGAGCACATAGCAGAAAAGTGACAATAAGGCACATGTTTTCCATAAAGAAGCCACACTCATAAAATTAATCAGAAGTTGCCAGCACAGTGTTTAAAATCCATGTCACCCAAAGCACACTTCATCACAGGACAGTCACAAGCACAAGGCCAATCAAGAAGAAGCAAAATTCCATGTCAGCATAAAGAGACAAAGCCAACAGTTAACATGAGCACAACATCAAGCAAAGTACATGTAGGTGACAAAAATTAGATATACTCCAAAGAACTGATGGCATCATCAGCAAAATCAGGCCCATATGCTACAAATGCACCTTCATACAGAGCATGAAATGACTTCAACCAATCAAATAAAGGACACTTTCAAAAGAATACATGCCATTGGATCAAGAACAGAGAGGCAATCCTAACCTTCAAATCAAAAGTCCCCTTGATATATATTTCAAGGGTTGCTAAAACCCTGGAGGACACAATTGCCAAGGCAAAAAAACCCTAGCAGTGAAGATTTCCCAAGAACAAAGAAATTTAAAAGAATTCAATAAGGGACATGTCCGATTGCAGCAACACAATTCAATAAGGGACTCAAGGCCAGCGACCATGACCAATAAGCAACAATTACAAGGGATTGAAATTTAAAAGAAAGCAGAAACTACCTGAAGGGATTCTTCAAACGGTTTTGTGCCAGCTCACACCCTTCCAATACAGGTGCCATCCTCATCTTCTCCCCTTGGCCTGTACAAAGAAACAAGAAAAAACTGTTAGCGAGAAAAGAGGAAAAAAGATCGATCCATTCATTGAATGGAAGAAAAAAGAAACAGATACAGAGCACTCTCTCTCTGGAATCCCCCCTCACTCACACTTCCATACACTCACAAGAAAATCGTTGACACCTCTTTAGATTCTAGTTACTCTCTGATCTTATCATCTCACACACCATTCTCATCAACACACACCCTTTGAATTGGCTGAAGTTCTTGAGAACACCCACACACCAAAAACCACTCATACACACACACTTAACCAGATCCTCACTGAAAATAAAAAAAAGCTCTCTCACTAAAAAAATTCTTTCATCTTCTTCTCCAGAGATCGTCACAACCTCCCTTTCTCAAATTCTCCACTCTCCTCACTGAAGACATCCACACACTGCACTCAAAAAAATTACTCTCCCTTTCATCTTCCCTCAATCCCTCTGACCTCACACACACACAATCTCTCGGCTCTCTCTCACTCATCAATTGCTCTCCCTCTCCCCTTCATAGACACACAGACTCAAGTTCACACAATCTTGGCCATCACAGCATCCTCATTGCTTGATACACAGACACTTCCCTCTCCATTTCACACCCATTACACATCACCCACAAAGCCAAAAAAAAAGAAGGTCGAAACCAGTACCTTATGAGCTCCAATCGAATCCAGCATCCATAAAGCCTTTCCATTATGAGTCTTGAGCTTATGCCCATCGAAAAGGGTTTGTATTCGCGACCTTCTTCATCGAGTTAGGGTTAGTGTTTCGAAAGCTCAAAGCTTTGACGGGACTTTAGTTGATTCAAAGTCTGTTGACAGAAGGTTTCGGGCTTTGGATCGAAAGGGAGGGGTATAAGTTTCGGGTCTTGAGGTTTCATGAAGGACGTCATTTATTTTGGGATGTTCAAATATAGATTTAGCGGTTGACAGAGAGAAGTAGAAGGAGGCTGCGATGGTTCAAAGGATTCGGGTTACAGGCGAGGAAAAGATTGAGGGAAGTTAGGGGTCGGGGAAGAAAAAGAAACGACGCTAGATGGGATCTTGGTTGCAGGCGAGGGAAAGGCTGAAAGAACGTTAGGGTTTCAGTCTTGAAGAGGTGAAGAGTGGCGAGGAAGAAGAAAAAGAGGAGTTAGGTCAGTTTAAGAAGAGTCCAGGCCAAACGACGCCGTTTAGGGTAAGAATTCTTTTCTTTTTTATTTTTAATTTCATCCCTTTACTTTTCAATTGATGCGATTTGAGATTTGTTATGTCTAATTGTTGCAATTTAGGGCCTGTTTATGTTGATTTGCTTCAATTTAGGGTTTGATTGTTTTATGTTTATGATAAAGTTGATAAATTTGGCTCATTTTCCCTTTTAAATGAACTTTTCCATGTTAAATAAGTAAAAAACCTAGCTTTTTAGTTAAAGTCTTGAATGCTTTGTGGGTTGAATTGGTCTTTGTGTTGAGTGTCAAGTTGAGTTTAATTTAATTGGCCATGAATTGTTTAAAAGTTGGTTTTTAACCCAAAAATTAGGTTTTTATTTAATTGGTGGATGTTATTGGGCATGGCTTGCAATTTTGATTTGAGAATGCATTGATGGAATATTTTTGTCTTTTTGGGTTGATTTAAGTATGTGAGGTCGAATGCTTGGATTTTTTGTGTTTAAATTGACTTGAAATTGATCTTTTAGTCTGGCTTTAAGAATTGTTGATTAAATTGCTTTTATATTGAACTTTTGAGATTTATGTGTGAAAATGTTGTTTGCCCAAATTGAAAGTAGAAAATTAATTACTTGAGTTAATTTTGATTTGGGAAATGGGGTCTCAATTTAAAGTAAAGATTTTCTTTGATTGGAATTAGCTTAAAGATGATATGTAAGACACTCTGGGCTAATTTCAATTTTAAGGAAA
>AWUE01023636.1:0-53529 GCA_001974825.2 Corchorus olitorius
GAGGCTGCCTTGTGATTGTACTAGCCACTGTTTAATTCTAGAAAGTTCATCTAACTGTCTTGCTCATTACTTGTATTGAAGTATTCCCTGCATGCTTGCCTTTAAACGCATCCTAAGTTGCTTTGAGCCTGCTAATTGTTGAATTGCCCTGTTGATTGAATTTTTATACCGAGTAGTGAGCCTGTTGTTGATTCTGTTTCAATGATCTTGTCCTGCATGCCTCTGCTTGCTGACCAAATGTTTGCTTAATTGGCTTTTTGCACTGATGGTACGAACCTTTCCCTTGCACTTATCCTGTTATGCTTCATTGTTTTGGGATCCTCATGGCTTTGATGGGATGATGAGGCCTTGAATTCAATCTTGACCCTCTCAATCCCTAAAGCCGATCAGCAAATCTCCCCAGGCTTGTGCACTCTAACTTTTGTTTGTTTGTTGTAATGTTGCTCTGCATGATTCTGTGCTTCCTATTTTTGCTACCATCTTTATTGTTTATGTGATGATTCCTGCGGGTTTTTGTCCTTATGCTGTTCTGCTACATGCCTGCTGATTTGTTGTTGCTTGCTTTCATTCATTGGAGTATTAAGGCATACTCACCAACTAATGGTGCTTGTGCCTTAAGTCCTGGGGATACATTTTTTCTGCATGAATTGGTGCTGCATGCTGCATTTGGTCTCTTAGTTCGCTGCAGGTTATGTACTTCTTCTTGACAAAAGGCTAAACCCCAAGGATACAAGACCCTAGGCAAAAGGGACTTGGAGACAACGAAAATCCCACAAAATGTAGTCCAAGAATGCATTTTTGTTTTCCTTTGTAAAATTTGTATTTATAAACAGAATTACCAAATTTCTCTTTTTGCATAGTTGAACTTTGTAATCCATGTGGCCTTGGGATTATGCACCTTTTACTTTGAGAATTAAAAGAATCAATTGCTCTTGTATCATAAAAAGGACTTGATCTAATTTGAACCCCCCCAATTCAACTCAAATGCACGCACATGATTAGTAAACTACATGACATGATAAAGAATGAGTATGCTCCAATGTGACCAATGCATACACATGAACAATATGACCAAGGTGACTAATGCATATGAATGAGATAAAAGAACATGAGACCTAGTTGGATATGAAAATGCCATTTGAAAACTAGCCCTATGCAACAAAAATTAAACTACTAAATGAATCTGAACTATGAAAAATGCAGAAATGGCAAAGGCGCCTATCAAGATTTTTTTGGGTTTTTAAAAAATGCAATTTAGATGACTAAAAAAAATTAGCTAATCTAAATTAAAAGTGAACTTAAAATGACCAAAATGCCCCTGAATGTGCAAATGGCCAAAATGCCCCTGGATGAGTGACCCTAGTGTCACTTAACAAATAAATTGAATTAAATCAAAGGATACAGGACAAAATGGGTGTCTACACCTATCTACTTAGTTAGGAGTTTGTTGGGATTTTATTTTTATGATTGTTGACGACCGATCAGTCTCCGTGAATAACTTATCAACATCACGTTGGTTTGGTCGTCGAGAACGGTTGTTGATGACCAAGTTTCTCTTGTGGTTTCTAAACTTAAAAAGAAGCTTAATTAGTACTAAGATGTAAAAACATATGTTTATGCTATTGAATGTTTATACTAACCTTCTAAATGGCTCAATCGCATCATGGTGGAAAAGAACGTATCGATGTGCTTGGGTCCTTGATATATGATCTAAGTTGACATACTCAAACTCGCCAAATTTTTCACCACCACTTTCGAATAAATAAGAAATGCCATTATCATTTTCCGAGCAAGGATTTCTTGATGGTCTATTAAATTGAGTTTCGATTCCTTCAAGATATCTAGAACAGTTTGTCATGCTTTCCTCTGCCAAGTAACGTTCGGCAATTGAACCTTCAAGAAACCGTTTGTTTTGCACGTAGGCACCCAACTTACCTAAGAACCTACGAAAACAATAGTACAAGTTAAATCTTTTCCACCATATTGAAAATAAATAACTTGCTTTCTGGAAATTTTAGTACCTTTCTATCAGATACATCCACCTAAGAGAAACCGGTCCACCAAGTTTTGCTTGTAATGGCAAGTGAATAACCAAAGGCACCATTATAGTGAAAAAGCTAGGAGGAAACACCTTCTCTAGATTTCATAAAGCCAATGCGGCGCGTTCTTGAAGTTTGTCCAGCTCATCTACCTTGAGAACCTTAGCACAAAGAGCTTTGAATATGTTACAAAGCTCAATTATGACTGTAGTCACTCTCTTTGGCATTGATGACCGTAAGGCTATTGGAACTAAGTCATGCATTAAGACGTGACAATCATGTTCAAATTATACAGTTTCTGGTCACTGACATTCACACATCTTAATATATTTTAGGAAAAACCATCTGGAACCTTGATGCCCTTCAAAACATGACATAAGATCTCCTTCTCTTTTTTAGACATGGCATATACGGCTGGAGGAATGCTTCTCTTTCCATTCGGATCCAATTGGGGATGAAGATCAGGTCGAATTCCCATATCAACTAAGTCAAGACGACTATTTAAATCGTCTTTTGATTTCCCATCCATGTCAAGAATGTTGCCGAGGATGTTATCACAGACGTTCTTCTCAATATGCATGACATCAAGATTGTGACGCAGTAGATTGTGTTCGCAATAAATCAAATCAAGGAAAATACTCCTCTTTTTCCACAAAGATGCCTCATTTGAGCCAACACCATCATCACCACCTCCGGTTTGAGTAGAAACGCCACCATCTTCGATATTTCTTCTTCTTTTTGCAGCTTTCTTCTTTTTCCCCTTGCCATATGTGAATTCACAACCATTCAACATCTCTAAGATGTCGGATCCAGAGGTAATCAAAGGTGCTTCCCGTAATTTCACCGTGTTGTCAAAAGCACGCTTCTGCGATCTAAAGGGATGGCCTGCCTCCAACCACCTCTGATGTCCCAAATAAGAAAACTTCTTACCATGCTTCAACCAATTGGAACATGTTTCGCCCGCACAACATGGACAAGCAAAACGTCCTCTAGCACTCCATCCGGATAAATTAGCATAAGTAGGGAAGTCATTCACGGTCCACAATAATGCAACACGGAGGTGAAAATTCTGTTTTCGTGCTGCATCGTAAGTAAGGACTCCATCCCATAATTGCTTCAACTCTTCAATGAGAGGTTGCAAATACACATCGATGTCATCCCCCAGAGCTTTCTCCCCTAGAATTATGATAGACAAGATGAAAGAAGATTGCTTCGTACTGATCCAAGGTGCTTGATTGTAAGGAATTAAGACGACTGGCCATGTACTGTACGTACGACATTGTCTTAAATGGATTAAAACCCATC
Organism: Corchorus olitorius; assembly: GCA_001974825.2. Taxonomy (NCBI): domain Eukaryota; kingdom Viridiplantae; phylum Streptophyta; class Magnoliopsida; order Malvales; family Malvaceae; genus Corchorus; species Corchorus olitorius. Next base: position 3,345 of record AWUE01023636.1, read on the forward strand.
AGATGCAAGTACAAGGAGAATATTTCTAGGTTCCGAAGCGAAATTCGGATACCTAGAATCAAAATCCTTCCAGGCTAACGAATCTGCTAGATGCCTCAAATTTCAATCATTGGAACGACCATCGACATGCCACTTCATAGACTCCGAAGTCTTAGAGGACATGAAAAGCCTCTGCAGCCTTGGGATTAACAGAAAATACCGCAATACCTTTGCAGGCCTCGATTTCCCCCGGTTCGCAACAACATCCTCCCTATTCAAAGATTCACCAGAGTTGGGTTGTAACCACCGAGAACTTCCACAGACATGGCAAGACTCTTGATCTGCTCTATCTCCCCAATACAACATACAATCTTGGGAACAGCTATGAAATTTCTTATACGAAAACCCCAAATCACCAATGATATTTTTTAACTCATAAAGAGAAGTAGGAATTGCTGGAAAGGGAAATACATCTCGCAACAATTCTAAAACCAAGTCTAAAGCTTTTCCCGCCATACCAGACAAGCATTTCAAGTGCAAGAGCTTTATTGAAAAGGACAACTTTGAAACTTTGGAATCCGGGTAAAGTATCTCATTCATGCTTTCAAGTAATTTATAAAAGTTTGTAGCCTCTATAGTAGGTTCTTCGTCCCTTGTATCTTCGTTTAAATCACCTACATTTGCATCACTTCCAACTTGATCAGATTCATGTCAAGAATGTCGGTCATGAATGTTCAAAGCATCACGCAACAATCCCCTCACATCATCTCGTAAGATGTCACCTCCTAAACTTGAACTAGTCGTGGAAGAAGTGGCCAGCATACTTGAATTTCTAGTAGGCAAATCCTCACCATGGCAAACGAACTCCTTATAACCACTTATTTCGAGACCTCGACTTGTTTTCTCAAAAGCAAAATCAAGGAACTGTTCTAACCCTGCTTCATAAACAGGATCACACCTGTCCTTTTGCATCCAACTTTTGTCCATTGCGCTTTTATTTTATCCTAACAAATTACACAGGCAAAGTGTTCAAATATAATGAAATGCTATACTAACATCAACGTTTCAAAAACAATCACCATCAAGTAACAAATCCTCACCAAATTTACATTTAACAAAAACATAAATCATGTGTTTCTAATTGGATAAATACATGGATGGCATTGAACAATATCATAAATCAATACATGGCAATGAAAGCTAATGCATAAAGCTAAACAACATCATCAAACAAACTTGGATAAATAGGAAATAATTATATTCTACAACAACCTAAAACATTAATATATGACATAAGAACACAAATATTCATGGTCTCTCTAAATTTCTAAGTTCATGGTCATATCATTAGTTTCTCTAAAATTCTATTTCTAACAAGCTAGACATAAAGCAAACACCAAAATTCCATGAAAGTCAACAAAAATCAAACAACTAAAGGAAAAAGACAAACCCGAATGGTATGAAGAATGAAATTGGAGTTTTGTCTTCTCTTTTCTTCTCCACAACTAGATTAGACTATGAAGAATGAAGAAAACCCATGAGATTGGATGGAAAAAGAGTCAATAATATGGGGTTTAGGCTTGATTAAGCAAGAGGTAGCTCAAATGGTCAGATTTCCCTTGTTATCCAAAAAATCGGATCATTTTTGGCCGGAATTTGTAAAAATAAGAAGGTTGTTCTCGACTTAGCTAAAAGTTGTTTAAACAAGCCAAAACGACATCGTTTTGGCGAAATAAATTTTGAATATCGCGGCGTCTTGAACAACAAACGCCGCTATATATAATAAATGGTTTTATTATATATATATATATATATTTTATATTCATATAAAAACTGACAAAATATTGGTATTTTTTGTCAAAAAAAATTTATATATGGCAGCATTTATAGAGAAAAACGCCACTACTTAGCGGCGTTTACCAAACAGACGCCGCCATATATATTATAGGCGAGGGAATTTTTTCCCTCCATAAATTACAATTGCGGCGTTTTCTTTCCTAGACGCTGCTAATTAGTGGCGTTTGATGAGAAAACACCGCTATATATTATAGGCGTAGAGTTGAAACTTTCTTTGTTTTAGGGGGGAGGGAATTTTTCCCTCCAAAAAAAAGTAAAAAAAAATCTCTCCCTCCATATATTAAAATGGCGGCGTTTCCTTTTCTAGACGCCACTAATTAGCGAAGCCTGATGTCAAAACGCCGCTATATATTATAGGGATAGAGTTGAATCTTTCCATTCCTCTAACTAAATTACTTTCAGAGGCCAAATTAAAATTACTTGCAAGCCATGGGAAGACTGTTTCAGAAATCAAATAAGCCCACTTACATAACACCTTTCAAACCACTTCAAGTGTCGAGACACCTCTTTCGCCCTCGTGGGAAGCAACGCTTAATGTAGTAATAACATGCTCATCTTCATCAATAAAGAGGCCCGACAAGACAATGAGACAAAAGACATCAATCATCAGATTCCTATCAAAGAAAAAGAATAAAAAGAATTGCAACATCATGTGCTTGCACAGTTTTTCAGGATGGTAAAAAAACAAGACATGTTTTTTCAAGAAAATTGTTTTCAAGAAAAGGTTTTCAAAAATATGTTTTCAAAAAGGTTTTGAGTCCTTTAAAGAGTCGCTTTTCATCAAAATATCCAGATCTAAAATGATAAATGGCCTTCTTTCTTATCCATTCACTTGCAGAAAATTATCCATTGTTGTCCCCCTTTGAGCCTTATGAGTTTTCTTTCAAATTAACCCCGATCAAGGATCACCCTCCACACTGGAGGCAAAGAAGAAGCAGAGTTTACGGTAAATTGGGAAGATGATACCCAAGTACACTAATAGGGGTGGTGTAAATAAAGGGAAAGAAGAAGAGTGTCATCGATTGGAAAAAGATGTCCAAGCATAATATGAAGAACGTAAGAAGAGGGAGAACCTTTTAGGAAAAGGCAGCAGAATCAATGGAGAAAATGTAGTACATGCAATGGTAAAATGCTATTTGAGATCATCAAAGACTCCATTGCAATAATTGCATATGCCAAAAAGGAAATAAAAACAAATGAAAATAAAGGGCACAGAAGCAACAGTCAGCCATAAGCTTCATTTTCAAGAGAAATTAAAAAAATGATCAGGCAGAGTCCCAAAAGTATAACTGGTTGCTCAAGCAAGCAAGGGAATTGACAGTGTGACTGAAGTCAAAGAAAAAGCAGAAATAACAGTTCAAAAACATGACATCCTTTGCATTCAACTCAAAGAAAAAAGAAAAAAAAAGAAAAAAAAACTCAGCCTAAAAAGAAAGAGGTTGGAAAAAGAGAAATGAAATAAGGAGGGATCCAAGTTGAAAACCCGCGAAGGGCGGCTTGGGTCCATCGGAGGTCACTTGAGTTGAAAACCCGAAAAGGGCGACTCAAGTGAAGGATGAAAAGGAGGAACTTGAGTTGAAAACCTGAAGAAGGCGGCTTGGGTCCATCGGGGGTTACTTAAGTTGAAGACCATAGAAGGCGACTCAAAGTGAAAAGAAGATGTGAATTCGAGGAGTAAGACGAGCAAGAAGGAAGAACGAAAACAAAGAAAAGGGGTTAAATAGAATAAAGAAGAAGATGAATGAACAAGTTCAGATCAAAAGTTTGCAAGGGACTATGGAAAGGGCATTAAAGCATAAAGAACTCTTCACGCAAACAGGAAAATGATCCTTGGATCGAACACCCTCAAACACATTTTTGAACCTTTTATCCTTTCTTTGGCACCCCTAACCCAATCCCACATTACGTGCCTAATAAAGTCCATCTTTGATCATATCAGGATATCGAAGGTGAAGGGATCGTTCTTAAAATAGAAATTGTTTTGCAAAAGAAAAAGTGTTTTTCTCAAAAAGGTTTTTTGAGAAAATTGTTTTCAAAAGTTTTTCAAACACAAGTGCATGATGAGAAAAAAGAAGAAGAGAAATCAAATTAATCAAATAAAAAAGAAGGATACAGCTCTAGGGTGAAAACCCAAAAAAGGGCAGTCTAGAGCAAAGATGGGAATTCCTGGAGCCTCCAAAATAGTCAGAGAAAACATGACTTTTATCGCAGTAATAAGCATTGACTCGAGAGTGGACAATGTCATCAAGCATTTCAATCTCGTCAAGTGAAGCCAACACACCAAAATAAATCTTTTGACAATTGCCATTCAATCCTTTCGAACCATACTTCTTTCAATCCCCAGTGTTGATACAAATCATTTTGAGACAAGTAACAAATTGAGAATGTTTTGAAAACATGTTTTGTAAAAGGTTTGCATTCCATTTGTGAGCCCAAGAAGAGGGACAAGTCAAGGATATCCGATGGGAAAATTTTCTAAGCGGTGGTCACCAAATCTTTTGAGAAAGTCTCTTTTAGTGGGGCAACATATGGGGCAATATAGGGGGCATTTGTAACAAAATCATAAAATATTTCCTGGGGGCAGAAGGGCATTGTCTTGTGGGATCATTTTAAATCATGTCTTGTTTCAAGAGAATTCAACTATATGATGAGAATTTTTGACTTATGAATTAAATTTATGTCGCAGGAAGTTTTGCAAGGAAAACGATACCAAGATTAGGGCAAAGGAGTCAGCTAAAAGCTTGTCAAGGAGACATTTGGGCTACACAAGGGAAGTCAATATCATATTACATTCCTTAGTCAATTCATTATTTACTCTGCATACATGTGCATTCATGCATACATGCATACACTAGAACATTTCATCTTCATCCATAGCAAGAGTGCAAAATAAAGGGTCAGGTTCATTATGAGAGCAGAAAGACGAACTCAGAGTCATTCAATAGAAGTCGTTTGGGGCATGCTTGGAAATAGATGAATTCAGAATCACTGGAAAGGAAGTTGTTGGGGCAATTTAGAACAAAGAAGAAGGAAGTTAAGATCCTAACAGTGGAAGACACCAGAAATCACGATTTTGTAGACACAAGTCAGACAAGTGAGGGCAGAAAAGAGGTCAAAAGGACACAAAAGAGAGCTCATGAAATGAGGAATTAAGAAAAAGGAGTCAGGAAGAGGAAAGGAACAGAATCGGGAACAGTTGAAGGAGGTGGACCCAAGAAGAGGGAAGACCCATTCAAACGGAGAAGTAGAAGCCAAAAGAAGTTCAACAGGTCGAAATTAAGAAGGAGAGACAATGATCAGAGTGCACATCTCAAAAAAATATATTTCAAAGGGGGTCGAAATTGATTTTCATGGGGAGGTCTCAGAAGGGTGATTAAGAAATGAACTATGCAAAAGTGATTCATCAGAAGATGATGATGATGGCTCGAAGTTTAAAACATGTTGGTTAATCAGAGGTGATTTTCTCAGAAGATTCAATTGGGGCAAGAGCTCATATAATCACAAAGAGTTAGCATATCGGAGGCAAAGATGAGTAAGGGGAGATCAATAGGAGCCAATAAGCAAGGAAAGTTAGAGATGAGAAAGGCGAACAGATTTATAAGAGGTTAATCGGAGGACGATCTTTTCAAAATAGACCGACAATAGATTTTTCTCTCGGAAAGTAATGTTCAAAGGATAATTAATGATGATCCGGAAGATGATTCCTTAGAGGATTTTAGAAGAACACCGGAAGACGGTTTGTTAGAAAGAATTTTCAAATGCTGATTGGAAGACAATCTCATTAAGGATTACCCTGGAAGACGGTTTGCTAGAAAGAATTTTCAAATGTTGATTGGAAGACAATCTCACTAAGGAATACATCGGAATACGGTTTGCTAGAAAGAATTCTCCAGAAGTGGATCGGAAGACGATCTTGTCAAGAATTACACCAGAAGATGGTTTCTCAAGAGTTTTCAGAAGTGGATCGGAAGACGATCTTGTCAAGAAGTACACCAGAAGACGGTTTCTCAAGAGTTTTCATAAGTTGATCGGAAGACGATCTTGTCAAGAAGTACACCAGAATATGGTTTCTCAAGAGTTTTCAAAAGTTGATCGGAAGACGATCTTGTCAAAAAGTACACCAGAAGATGGCTTCTCAACAGTTTTCAGAAGTTGATCGGAAGACGATCTTGTTAAAAAGTATATCAGAGGATAGTGTCTCGAAAAGGTTTCAGAAGTCGATCGGAAGACGGTCTTGTTAAGAGATGCATCGAAAGACGGTTACATAGAAATAGATTTCCAGAAGTCAATAAGAAGGAGATTTATCAGATTTAGATATTCGGAAGCCAATTGGAAGATAGTTCAAAGGATAAGCAGAAGACGGTTCTTTTAAGATTGAATTGGAAGACAGTTCAAAGGATAAGTGGAAGACGGTCCTTTTGAGATTGAATTGGAAGACAGTTCAAAGGATAAGCGGAAGACGATCCTTTAAATATTGGATTGGAAGACAATTCAAAGAAGTTGTTTCGGAAGACGATTCCCCGAAGATTGAATTGGAAGAAAATTCAAAGAAGATTGATCGGGAGACGATCCATTTCAAAGTAAAAAGAAAAGTAAACGTTTGACTCGGCAGTAGGGGCAGGTGTCTACTTCTTTGCGCACTTCCTAACTCTCAAAAAGTATGCAGATTACTTCTTTGCACACTTCTCGATAGTTAGCAAGCGCACAAGGAGGGGCAGCTATAAACACCCATTTTTGTCCTGTATCCTTTAATTTAAATAAATTTGCTTCTTATTTGGTATTAGGGTCACCTAGGGGCATTTCGATCATTTTTACACTAAGGGCATTTTGGTCATTTGCATATTCAGGGGCACGTTGGTCATCTTAAGTCTACTCTTTATTTAGATTAGCTAGTTCATCTTGGTCATTTAGATTGCATTTGGAAAATCCAAAAAAAAAATCTTAGAATGGGCATCTTTGGCGTTTTTACATATTTCATGTCTTAGCTTCATTTAGTAATTTAGCATTATTGCATGTTAATCATGTAGTTTAAGCTCAATCTAGCTCATTAACCCTCAACTTATGATTTAGCAATTAGTTAGACATTACATAAATGAAATTTGCATCTTTGTTAGTAAAGCACTTTTTTCATTTTGCACATCTCATTTCTCTAATTTACAGATTTGCATTCGCATTTGCATTTGGAATTCATATTACTCTAGGTAGGTCATTTTCTTTAAATGATATAGGCAAGCACTTTCATACTTATATTCTGCATTAGCATTTTTACCAAAATACAAAAAAATAGAGTTTGGCTTCTGTTTATTTCCAATCCATTTAATCCTCACCCGTGTCTTTTGCTTGTTCCCCATTCCTTTATAGCCATCATTTCTAATTCTCTTTTAGTAGTGCAGGTAACCCATGGTTCACCTTCTTTAATTCCCTAATAAACTTTTATCTCCATTCATTTCCTTTGTAACTTCCTCCCATTCGATCTTCCCTTTTAGAAAGAAAAGGAAGTGGCATTTTGCAATAAACGACAGTTCTCATTAAGGGAATGCAATTTACAAGCTTGAAATAGTACAAACATAATTCTACAGATTAAATTTATTGGTCTCTCAGTCCAAGGCCAGATTCTACCACGCCTATATTTGCAAAGCAGCCTTTCGGTTCCAAAACCCCAAGCGCACCTATCTTCTAAAGCTCCTGAAAAGACCCAAACAGACTTCCCTCATGCCATTTATGGATGAATAAAAGGTCAACTAAAATGAGATGTCAATGATGATGCAAGGAATTACAGCAAAATTATCAGGGCATTCAAATAATTATTTGGAATTCAAAGCAGTTGCAAAGACGCAATTCAGGGTTCCACACGTCAAACACTCAAATTATGACAATTTATCTTTAATATGAATCAGGGCATGTATTACATTGTCATTTTGCAGCAAATAGAGCACATTGCATTTAGCATTTCTTTTAGTAGCCTTAGTATACATTTCAGCAATAGACATGGCAGCAAAGCACATCTAAATTTAAGCATCAATTCCTTTAGTTTAGCATTGTAATTTCAGGACTAGTAAACATGCACTGCATTTCATGTCAACCACAGAAAAACACAAGAAAATAGATCAAGCATTGCACCAATCGCATTGCACCAATCATGGCATTTCAGATAAGTCATCAAGCATTTTTACATCATAATTAGCATTCTAGGCTTAGAGTTAAGCATAACAAGCAAAGGCAAGACCAGTTCAATAAGAAACAAGGCAATCTCCCAAGCATTCAATCGCCAGTCAACAAATCAAAGCAGGCAATGCGCATATCAAACCAATACATAGCAATATAGGAAGTTCAAGGCATTAGAAAAGAGTGAGAAATTTTACCAGTTAGACTCCAAGGGAACCTCAAAGTGGCCAGCTCATTTCACACATGTGCACAAGAAGCTCAACCTGCAAAAAGAGAAAATAGGTGAACCAAAAAGTCAAGAAGAGAATTCAGTTACAGAGGGAGGATAAGGTAGAAAATATTCCCTCAAGTTCGCTGAATTGAGCTGTACAACAAGACAAAAATTTTGGTTAGCAAAAGGAGGAGTCAGTTAACAAAGGGAAAAAAAAGATAGACACACTGATAAATTCGCTCTGCCTCGCTCTCTTTCTCTCTCTCAAAAAATTTCCTCATCTTCCTAGCTCCCACTTCCACAAGAAAATTCTACAGACTCTAAAAAGAGAATTTTCCTCTCCACACCAGAATTTGACCCCTCTTCTCTAGACTCTCTGATCGGTCGTCAGCAATCATAAAAATAATTCCCAACAAAATCCTAACTAAATAGATAGGGTAAGTAGGGGTCGATCCCACAAAGAAGGGTGCTAGACTTTATTCGAAAATTCAGTCCTTAAAATCTCTCAAAAACAACACAGAAAGCAGAGGGTTTAGAATAACAATTAAAAAGAAAACAATTATACTAGAAAACAAAGCAGAGTAAATTAAATCTAAGTCTATGGCAGATAAGAAAGAAAACAATAATTAAGGGTATACTTCTTCTCCAATGGTAGAAAACAATAAAATTAATTATGGGTCCTTGATTTAAAAGATAAATTCAATATTAAATTCTTGATGATAACTGGTCTGGGGAAAACCCTAACATGCTATTTAGATAAGATTAGCCGTCAAGCCTTAAATTACCCCTTTTTCCTCCTAACTAATCGATTAGCCGTCAAGCCTTAAACATTTGCTAAGATTCAAAGCATTAAGATCAACATTTATTAGTTCTTTCACACATGCTTAATAAATAAAACCAAACAACAACCAGATAAATCTGATCACTGGCATGCAAACCCAATTAACCCGCCGTCAAGCGTGATTAACTTGCTACATACAATCAAACTCATGCGTCAACCTTGTTGTTTGATCTAGCCAACAATCTCTCAATTTACCTCTTTAGTGGCCACAATAAATCAATAAAAATCAAGATTGTAGAATTAAAACAGAGTTTAACATGCTATCTATCAAGAATAAAATACCAAATTATAAGAACAGAAATCTCACCATATTTAATTGATTGAATTCACCAAAGGATCAGAAGTATTAAGAATTTAGCTACTCATGGATTCAGGTGAATCCATGAACGGCATAAGAGTACTTACAAGACCTTGGAGGGGCGAAATCTCCTTACACAATACCTAGGTATGCCGCACCTCCCTATTGCTAGAAAGGGGGGCGGCAGCTTTGGCCTAAAAACTAGAAGAAAACTAAATTATCTATGTGAAAATATTTTTGGTGTGTGATGGTATGTGATTTGTGTTACAGGAGGTGGCTATTTATAGTGGAAATAAACCTAGGAATTCCAATCCTAACTTGGAAAAAGGTCTAAGTCGGTTTTCGGTCTAACTTAGACTCCAAGTTAGATTAAAAGTCATCCTAGAGTAGAATCCAAGTTAAAATAGGATCCTGAAAAAATCCTGATTTCGTGCAGGGACTTCAACAGTATTTTTGGACTTGAAAACGGCAGAACTGGGTCTTGGACTTCAAAGAAAAGTTGTAGATCTCGGAGTTAGCTTTCCAACGAGTACTCATGGGCTTCAATCGGAGGTCTGAGAAGAAAGTTATGATTTTTCTACCAAAACTGCGCCTGAATCCTAATCCTGTTAGGACTAGAATTGAGAATCTACGGGATTTGAATATTTCCTTGGATATAGGAGTTATTAATTGGGATTTTAATTCCAATTAATTATTTATATGGGCTGAATATATTTCCATATAAAATATCCAAAAATACTAAAGCTTGAAGGCTTATCCATGGCTTGTCTTCAATTAAGGCTCCAATCTTCAATTCTTGCTCTTGAATTAATCTTCAAAAATCTTCAAGTCTCCAAATTATCTTCAAATGGTCTTCAAACACGAACTTCGAATCTCCAAATCTATGCTCAAAATTGCTTTGCTAAAATCTGTGTAAAAAAGTCATCAAAATAGTTCCAAAAATAGTGAAAAATAACAATTTCTCATTTTCACATCACTTAAAGGTTCAAAACACAAATATTATCAAAATAGCATATATTTAAACATAAATAGGTCCAAAAACATAATAAAATAGCCATACAAGTAGGGTCTAATTTAGCTCAATCACTCTCCAAAAAAACACTTACGGATCCTCCTTTTTTTCACTCTGGAATTCTCCCTGAAAAAACGAAAGAGAACTCTCGTTCTCTCCTACTGTCGCAACGTGCGGGTCCGGGGGGTCCGAACCCTACTGTTTAACGACTTTAAAGGAAGTGGAAACTACCGTTCCCTAAGTTTTGGAGTTGCCACTAATCTTTTTTAGCCTAGGTGTGATTAGCCACCTCTCAGATTATTAAGTCTAATATTAACCTAAGCTTGGCTAGGCCAACATTAAACCTAATAAACGGTCTTCTAACCAGAGTTCTAAAGTTCGGGAATCGGGTACGCGTGGGGAAGGATTAGCACCCCCACGACGCCTGTCAAAAGACAGCACTGACTAGTCTAGACTTAACGCGGGTTTCTATTTCTAAAGATTTTCATGCCATTAGGAAATTTTATAAGTCTTTGGTAGAAAACAAGCAAAAATAGATTTTAAATTTTGAAATTGGGTTGTCGCGAATTGGACCTGTTTATTCTTTGTTCTCTTTTTGGGCTCCTCATGAGAGGATTTTCTTTAAAACTTACCGTTAAAACGATTTGATTTGAAAAATGCTTTTAATGGGAACTTTCCCATTTTTGAAAACTAAAACCGAAAATGACGGAAACTTTCCCTAAATTGAAAACTAAAACTTGGTGAGAACTTTGAAAAACTGAATGGGAACTTTCCCAATTTGAAAACTTAAAAGCTGATGGGAACTTTCCCAATTTTTTTAAAAAAAACTTAAAACTGGTGGGAACTTTCCCAATTTGAAAAGAGCTAAATTGAAGAAATTCTTTTTTTTTTTGATTTTGAGTTTTGGATCTTTTGGATTTTTGGAAACCATTTTATTAATTTTGAAACACTCAATTTTTCCTTTTGAATTTTTATCTTTTAAAACTAAAAGAGAACAATTTTCAAGCTCAAACTCTTTTTAATTTTTTGAAGAAGATGGTTTTATTCTATTTCAATTTTAATTTCTTCTTCTTTGATTTTTTTCAACCATTAATTGCAATTACTAAGTCTAAACTCTAGATGCATGAATGCAAATGGTGCATGTTTTCCGATTACATGCAATTTTTTACCGAATAATTATACGAGGATTTCCTTCCGGGCACCCGCCACTCATACTGGCTAAGACCCCCGTCCGGAAATTCCAAGCCTAGAACGGATAAATTGAAACCGACAAAAATTGTCTAAGTCCCAATTATCGTTCCATCATCGGATCCAAATTTTTTATCTCACATGACATGGCATAGTTAAATAATAGCATATGGAAATATACGTATGAAATTTAAACGTGAATGCATATGAAGCATATTTAATTCCCTAAGTTCAATTTTATTTTATTTTTAAGAGCATAGGCCCATGTTGAATTGGAAGTTTAAAACCCATAAGCAAAAGATAAAAGGCCCAAAGGATAAGTAAAAACTAAGCCCATGCTATAACATACAACTAAAGGCCACACAAGTCAATATAGCCCAAATATATGGTGCAAAGCCCAACAAAAACTTATGGATGACCACCCCATCATAAGAATATACTAATAATAACCCAAAATAAATAACAATAAGAAGTAAAACCCAACTTGTTATACTTAAAACAAGTAACATATATATAAAGGGGAAAAAAATAGCAAAAATAAGACTCAAAAAGACCAAACCTATCTAAAGACCCAAACAAAAGAAAATTAAAGCCCAAACACTATATAAAGCCCAACAAAAAATAAGCAAAGCCCGAAGAGTTTTAAATAAACCAAGGCCCAACAAAATTAAGTAAAAAAAAAACAACTCATACCAAGCCTTAATCAATATTTTCATAATGATTGTTAATAAAAACTTTAATTTCTAACTAGCTAAGCTAAACAATTTATTCCTAAATTCCATATTAATTAATTCTAATACTTTTATGTCAAGCCTAAATCTAAATCTAAATATACAAGCAAACCCAACACACCTAATAAAGGTTATCAAGGCCCAAAAGACCAATTTTAAGCCCAAGGGCCCAATGTATCCTAAGTTTTTTTGATTTATTTATTATTTTTTTTCTTTTTGATTATTACTTAAATATTCATAACTATAACTCCAGAAATTATTAACCTCTAGGGATCTCATTCATAATTTCGGATTAATTATAATTACCATTTATTCTATATTAACAAAGTTAAATCTTTTTAATCATTTAAGCTAAATCTAACTTAAAAACTAATTGACAGGCATCTAATTGACCGAATTTAAACATGAAGGGCCAAATTAAAATAATTCGGGGGCCTATTTGAAAACGGAACAAAATTTGAGGCTTTGTGTGAGTTAATTCGTCACCGACTGGACCAGATTGAACGAAATCAGGGACCTAATAGCATGGAATCTAAACATGACACATGCAATTAAAATAAAGCCCTAAACATGTCAAGTACAATAAATACCAATGTAAATTGCTAAATCAGAAAACTCACCTAACCCTAAATTTTGTGTCGCCGCTGCTATCTTCCACCGGAAATCGCCTCCGTCGTGGTAACCCGTCGCCGGAGCTCGGATGAGCTTGAAAATCGTCGATTTGACGCGCCTTGTCGTCCTCTCTGCGAATCCGGTGCTATTTTCTTCAAACACTACTTCGAAATGGCTAGATCTACTCTTTACCGATTCGACTTCGAGCCCTCCGATGTGCAAATCCAACCGTTGGATAAGGCCGAATCCGAGATAAGTCGCTCTCTACCCTTCTCTTAATCTTTACACCGTGTAAGTTTGGATTTTAGCCACCCTAGTCCGAAACTAACACTAGACTCGTTTGAACTTTTGCAGGATTATGAAAGAGCGAAATGGTGTTTCGAAATGATTGGAAAATTTGAAAGAGAGGAGTCAAACAAAAAGGTAAAAACTTGTCTCTTTTTCTTTTCTCTTTTCTTTGTTTTTTTATGCCTACTTGATACTGGAAAAGCTTAGGTTTTTTTGTGTTTTCTGGTTTTCTGTGGAGTTTGGAAAGCTAGGTTTTTTTTGGGGTTTTGGTTGCTAGAGTAAAAAGAACTAGGGTTTTTTCTTTTTTTGGGAATTGTATGAAAAATGAAAGGCTAGGGTTTATGCTTTTTGAATTCCTCCCTGTGTCTCTGGCTACTGTTGTATATATATGCTTATGCAACTGGTTTCTAGGAAATTTCCCTTCTTTTTCTTTGTTGGCATTTGTCTGCTGAGATGGTTGCCTTGTGTGTGTTGCCTGATGATGTGTATCCTTTATGGTTCTGTTTTGGTGCCTGTGTGCTGTATATGCTGTCCTTGCTGTCCAAACTACCTGGCATTTCTGCTGTTCTCCCAAAATGACATGGCATTTACCTCTGCCTTGATTGGTTTAAAACCTGTGTTTGGCTGTGGAGGACATGTGAATCCCATACTCTGGCACTGCAATTATCTGTTGTCACACATCCCTATTACTGGTAATATTCCCCTGCGTAGATGACCATTGGATTTGAATATCTCTGGTCTTGTATTTTGATCCAATGGCCTGTATCATTAGTGTAGTCTTGCCTCCTCTCCTCTGTTGCATGGAATACTCTTTAGAGACAAATTACTACCTGCTCATGAACTTGGTCGGAAAGTTTCAATTAACCATTGCTAATCCCTGTTATTTCTTGTTTATTTGCATAAACCCAATGTTTCGTCTTCTCTGCTGGTGCACTTCCTTTGCTGACATGGCGAGGGGGACCATCCAAGCTTGGTCCCCCAAGTCTAAAAAAGATAAGTACTGAACACTTCTTAAAGCTTAATTTGCCTGCTTTGCTTGTTTGGGACTTGAATTACTGCTAATCTTCCCTGTTTTTGTTTTGCAAGTACTTTCTAGAGCCTAAAGCTTAAGGGAATAGATCAAGAAGAAGGCTTGAATTATACCAACTTAATGTTTGTATAAGTACACACATTTTTGTATCCCCCTTTTTTTTGTGTTGTATGGACCTTGTAAACAAAAGAAAATCTGGGCCTGTAAAGCTTGGTATGGAATTTGTAAGGGAAAGTATTTGGGCCCGAAAAGATTTGTAAAGCATTTGTAAGGAAAAAGATTTGGGCCTGAAAAGATTGGTATGGAATTTGTAAGGGAATAAATGGGCCAAGTCAATTTTCTCTTCTTTTTTGATATTTGGGCCCTTCCCAAATCCAAAGCCCGTTGCACCTCAAAATGGACCCAAGACATCCTATTAGTCCATAGGCAGCCCAATATTCCAACCCAATACCAAGCCCAGTTATAGTGGCTCACAATGTAACAAGCCCCAGACGCAATGAATAAGGAAATAGAGAAAGCCAACTAGGCAATGACCTTTTCAACAATGTAAAACTAATTAAAGAAATGGGCTTCTAAAAGTAGGGAGATCACATATTTTTTGGTTTGAGGATTGAACCAAGGTTTAATAATAATTTGGGTTTAATAAGAATACAATTGACAAAGTTTGGGCTTTATTAAAATTAAAGAAAGGCTTTACTAACCAAGTAAAAATAATGTGTCTACAGCTGCCCCCCTTTGTGCGCTTTCTAACTATCAGTGAGTTTGTAAAAGAGAAATTTGCATACCACTCCGAGAGTTAGGAAGTGTGCAAAGATGTAGACACCCTTTTTTCCTAAAAAGAAATCCGGTCCGTGGATAACTTTTAAAATAAGAAAGGCTTGTCTCAGGTCTAAAACTGAAAGAAAACGTCCTGTCCGAGGTCGAAAATAAAACTGAGAAAGACCTGTCTGAGGTCTGGAACTGAAAGATAAAGACCTGTTTGAGGTCGAAATTGAAACTTGAGAAAGAACGACCAGTTTCTAGTCAACTTTGATAAATGCTAAAAAGATGACCTGTTTCCAATCAACTTTGATAAATGCTGAAAGGATGACCTGTTTCCAGTCAACTTTGATAAAAGATGACTTGTTTCCAGTCAACTTTGATAAATGCTGAAAAGATGACCTGTTTCCAGTCAACTTTGATAAATGCTGAAAAGATGACCTGTTTCCAGTCAACTTTGATAAATGCTGATAAGATGACCTGTTTCCAGTCAACTTTGATGAATGCTGAAAAGATGACCTGTTTCCAGTCAACTTTGATGAATGCTGATGAGATGACCTGATTCCAGTCAACTTTGATAAATGCCGAAAAGATGACCTGTTTCCAGTCAACTTTGATAAATGCTGATAAGATGACCTATTTCCAATCAACTTTGATGAATGATGATAAGATGACCTGTTTCCAATCAACTTTGATGAATGCTGATAAGATGACCTGTTTCCGGTCAACTTTGATAAATGCTGAAAAGATGACGTGTTTCCAGTCAACTTTGATAAATGCTGAAAAGATGACTTGTTTCCAGTCAACTTTGATAAATGCTGAAAAGATGACCTGTTTCCAGTCAACTTCGATGAATGCTGAAAAGATGACCTGTTTCCAGTCAACTTTGATGAATGCTGATAAGATGACCTGTTTCCAGTCAACTTTGATGAATGCTGAAAAGATGACCTGTTTCCAGTCAACTTGGATAAATGCTGAAAAGATGACTTGTTTCCAGTCAACTTTGATAAATGCTGAAAAGATGACTTGTTTCCAGTTAACTTCGATACTTAACTGTTATGTTGTTTATTGCCCTACAATCAACACACATTCTCCAAGTCCCATCCTTCTTAGGAACAAGCAAAACTGGAACTGCACATGGAGAAAGACTCTCGCGCACATAGCCCTTTTCTAGCAACTCTCCAACTTGTTTCTCCAACTCCTTTGTTTCATCAGGGTTTGTCCTATATGCTGGCTTGTTTGGAATTTGCGCCCCAGGGATGAAGTCAATTCGATGTTCAATCCCTCTAATTGGTGGTAAACCACTAGGAATCTCCTCAGGAAACAAATCTGCATAATCACTCAAAAGAGAAACAATGTTGCTTGGAAGCTCTCCATCCAAGTTGTTAGTAGTAACAAGTGTATTTTTAAGCATAAGCAAGATCAAAACAGAATTACTGTTCAAAGCATTCTTAATCTCGCTCTTAGTAGCTAACATACACTCTTTAACAACTTTCTTAGAACTATCAACCAAAACAGCCTTGTTTTCAACGCAATTAGAACTAGAATTAGCATGCTTTTTCTTTTCTTGAGCCCTATATTCAGATTCTAATTTAGTAAAATCATCCCTCAATTTCAATTGATCTTTCAAAGCTTGTTGAGGTGATAAAGGAATTAAAGTGAAAGGCTTCTTACCATACATGAAAGTATACTGATTGGCCTCACCATCATGTTGTACCTTGTTGTCAAATTGCCATGGTCGACCAAGTAGTACATGACATGCTTGCATTGGTAGAACATCACACAAAACATCTTCATTGTACCTGCCCAAAGAAAGAGAAACTAAAACTTGTTTGTTAACTTTAATATCCTCCTTGTCGTTGATCCATCCTAAGCTATAAGGTTTAGGGTGTTTGGTAGTGGGTAATTGCATCTCCTTCACTAGGTAAACACTAGCTATGTTTGTACAACTCCCACCATCAATGATCACACAACTAGGCTTCCCATTCGCATACATCCTAGTTTGAAACAAGTTTTCTCTTTGGTTGTGCACATCTTCTTTCATAAAAGCACTCAAAGTCTTTCTAGCAACCAAATTCTTAAGCGCATATCCCTTACTATCATCATCACTCTCTTCTTGCGCAGACTCCTCCTCATCATCCCCATCACCACTTGAACCCAAATTGAATTCCTCATCTTCACTCACTATCTCACCATGATCATTAAAATACATCACCTTCTTATTCACACAATCTTTGGCATAATGACCATATCCCTGACACTTAAAACACTTAACATGAGATTTAGAGGAAGAACTAGATGAAGGTTTAGAATCGGATTTAGGACTTACTCCCTTTTGTTGCGCAACCTCCTTCTCCTTGTTGGAAGTTTTCTCATCTTTCTTGATTGGAGTTTTCCATGAGTTTGATGATGAAAATCCCTTCTTTGCGCCACTCCTCTTAACTTGTCCCTCGGCCTTCAAAGCTTGTTGTAATAAGTCCTCAACATCAAAATATTGTTGCATCTCCACAATATCATGAATTTCCCTATTTAACCCTGCAAGAAACCTAGCCATGGTGGCTTGTGTTGGTTCCTCAATTTCGGCTTTGGACATCAACAACATCATCTCGGAGTAGTACTCATCAACACTCTTTGACCCTTGCCTCAAGGTTTGCAAACTTTGGTAAAGGAAGTTGATGTAGTAGCTTGGCACAAATCTCTTTCTCATGACACTCTTCAATTCCGCCCAAGTATCTATAGGTCTCTCCAAATTTTTTCTCCTTGACTGCACCAATTGATTATACCAATTCAAAGCATTCTCAACAAATTCAAGGATAGCAATTTGAACCTTCTTAGATTCGGCATAGGGGTGATAATCAAAATACATGTCTAGCTTTGCCTCCCAATCCAAGTAATCCGAAGGTGTCCCTCTCCCATTGAACTTTGGGATTTTGTATTTGATGTTGTCTTTAATCTCCTCCCTTGGTTCACCTCTCCTAGGCCGCAAGTTTTCATTGTTGGCTTGACCTCCAAGTTCTTGTTGCCTTAATCTTTCCATTGGATCAACTCTCCTAGCAAGTTGCCTTTGAGGTTGTTGTTGTTGATCCCTTTGTTCATTGTTTGGTGCGACTTGGTTCTCCCTTTGTTGAGGTGGTGGCTCTTATTGAGCTTTAGCCATATTTTCCTTCCGTGCATCCATGGCATCTAATCTTTGTATAAGTGTTTGCATCATGGTAGCGAAGTCATTGTTTTGATTTTGATCTCCCATTGTACCTACACACAAAGAAAAGTTAGTAATAAAATTTCCTCACAAGTGTGTGTGTGAATTACCTTTGTTGTGCTCTCGTGTTTGCACTCAACCTATGGATTGGCGATCCACTACTCTCTTACAGTGTGTTTGGATAAACTTTTTGAGGGATCAGTATAGGACAGGATAGGATGAGAAAGGGAGGTTTTCTAAAGGAAAGGAAGGGAAGGACCAATCCTTGTTTGGATTGTTTAAAATATAAAAAATAAAAAGGAACATGAGGGATCACCTAACATTTAATAAATAAAAACTTTGTTGGTTCGTGTTGGTACTCCAAATTGGAGTACCAAAAAAGGTGGACTTATAAGGATCAAGAAGGACCAAAATTGATCCTTCAATTCCCATGGACCAAATCTAATTTCCAATCCAAACATGGATCACTAACTAAAGGACCTCCCATCCCGTCTCGTCCCTTACTGGTCCCTCATTCCAAACACACTGTTAATGATCTCACAAGATTATGCCTTTTTCTAGCTTCAATAGGCCTAATAAGAGCAAATTGTCAGAGCCTTCTTTCTTCTCGTGACCTACTTGAGGAACAAACAATTAAGAGCAATAACTTTAGTGAATCAAAATAAAAGTGTTCTTTATACAATCCAAACAGCCTTTTGTCTCCCAAACTTGCTGCACAAAACACAATCAACACAAATCAATCAATTTAATCAAAAGAAAACCCTAGTACCACTTAGATCCAATTTTAAACCACTTCAATTCACAGCAAAAGCAACCCAAGAAACTCAAACAAACAATCAATTAGGGTTATATGCAATCAATTGAATCAATTGCAAAAAAGAAAACCCTAATCCCCAAATTCCCAAATTAAGAACCCTAGATTCTGGAAATTTTCGATTTCGACACAGATTTTTCTGATTTTTTTCAGTATTTTTCCCAGAAAGATCACACTAAAAGAAGTCTAGATCTCAAATTTCAAAGCTTTCCGAGTTCAAACGAAGCCAGAATAAATTTCACAAGATTCTGGTCGAAAATTTTTTTATTTATTTTATTTTTGAAATATGTTTCGATTAAACTACAAGGTATGAGGACTCCAAATCTGAAATTTCACGTCGATTGGAGTTAAGATGAAACCACAATAAATTTTTGAATTTTCGGAATTTTTGGATCTTGAAAATTTGAAAAACTTTGATGGATGAGATGGATGAAAAATTTGATGATAGATGAATAGAAGGATAGATTTACCGATTGAAGATGACAACCTATGCTCTGATTACCAATTGATACTAATCTAGTTGTATTAGATTCAAATCTAGCCTTGAATACCTATCAAAGTCGACTTGAACTTCCTCAACTTCTAGATGTGTATGTTGATGACCTTCACAAGGTGATTCCTCTTCTTTCGTCGGCCCAAAGTCTCCAATTAGACCTGCAATTGTTAACTCTAGAACACAAGATTCACAAACAATCAAGTATCACAACTTAATTGTTTGCTAGGACTCTACAAGATTGAAGAACCCTAAGTTTTGCTCAAACTAGAACAAAGAAGCTAAGATAATCAATTTGGGTAAAAACCTCAATTTTATTAATCAACTCAACTTGTTTACAAGAGGGGGTTGGTGCCTTTATATAGGCAAGAAGGGGGAGGCGGCTCTGATATAAATTCCTATGCCCTAAGGGTAAAGGAAAAAGCTAGGAAGGAGCTAGGAAGGACCCTACTCCTTATTCTACTAGGAAAAGGAAAATAACAAACAAGGATTGGACTTAGTCAAACAAGGCCCAACCCAATGTCATCTAAACTAAATAAATAGCTAATTAAAATAGAATAAAGCCCAAAATGGCCAAATTACAACTCTAATGACCTAATGCTCATCGATTTCAAGAAGAATGCACAACTTGGAATCGATGGGAATATTCCTTTGTTGATGATCTCCAATGGGCTTCAAATGATCTCCGATGGCTTTAAACTCTTCAAGATGAACTCTAATGAGGCCAAACAAAGCTTCCTTGAACCTTTTAGCTCTTGCCCTTGTCATTGGGCCTAATGGCATCTTCAATGGATCAAATGGCATCTTAAGCAACTCCGATGAGCTTGAAACTTCTTCCTTAGCATCTTCAAGCTTCTCCAAACCTCCTTGCCGCATATGCACATCCTCTCCATGATCTCCATTGTGCCCTTCAAGACCATGATGAGTCCTTGGCGCGTCAGGTTGGGTCCACAACAATAAGCCACGGGGGTTGGGTGGAACCATGGGGTGACCCATTCGACTTGATCGCTTTCAAGAGTCCTGAGAAACTGCATCCAATGTGCCTTAGTTTTGCTCGCGGGCCATTGGCTTGCAAGGTACTCCCGTATCGGATTTGCTGGTACTAACTCAAAAATCGGCTTTTTAAACTGAGATTCGACAAACTGAAAATGCCCCTTGAACTAGATAGTCAATAGCTGGGCACATCCTTTAAATCTTCCTCCTTCTTTACGGCAATGATTCAGAGATATGATAGTTTCTGCAAGGATGGCTAGAATTGGATTGTTACCCCTTTTGATGGAGTCCACTAAATGAACAACATTTTCATCGATATAGCCCAGTGCCCTAGGGAAAACCACCATCCCATAAACCAACACAGCCATGACATCTTGTCCCTCTGGAGTGTTTAGATTATCCCTTACAAAATCCATGAGGAATTGAATGGCTAGTCCGCTAGAATGCCCTTTGCTTTTTTAGTACTTGTCGAATACCGCTTTCTTGAGTCCCATGAAATCAGCCATAACAGACGAAGGTGTTGACTTGTTCCCCTTCATATAGACCCTAGATCCTTAGTAATGGCCTTGAACCTTAAAAGTTGGGCATACTCCTTAATGGTTGGGACCATATCCACTTCATCCAATGTAAAACACCGATACGACCGGTCCCAGAATGGCAGCATTGCTCTGATCATATTGCAGTCGACTTTTACTCGGATGAGTTGCACGGCTGCCCCGTATTTCTCAGCAAATTCTAGCTCAGTCATATTCATCTTTCTCCATATTTCCCAGAGTTCAGCAAAATTCTTTTGCTTCAAATCCATCTGAACCAGTTCAGGACCTTCTGATTGGAAACCCTCAGGCAGATTATCCCCGAAGAGCTGCTGTGCTAGCATGTTTCTATGCTGGACATGTGCTGGGTGCTTGTCTCTAAGATGTTCCGGCACGAAAGATTCCAGGTTGTCTTCCTCCCGCATCTTCTTTTCTATCTTAAATGATGGTCTACCTATCATGAATGCAAAATGCAACAGAGAAAAGACAAAGGAAAAGGTAACAAATAAAGGAAATAGTTAGCATCATATATAAAGGAAAAACTGCTTGAATTTAAATGAATAATAATACATTGGTGCCCTTTACGAGAACAAAACATTTTCTGTTTTTCGAAATTTCGAGCCTTGGGCTCTTCATGGGCAGGGAGTCCAATAGTTAGGGTAACACAATTACCCATTCATCCATGGCCAAAATAATAAATAAGGAAATAAGACAGTAAAGGCAAGAATGTTCCTTTCGTGTACCTAGGTTTGCTTTTATAGGTTTGGCTCTAACTAGGCAAGATATCAAGGTAGCTATATGCTGGGTAAGGCTTCTTGGTTCTAGAGGTTCCCAAACTGTGCTTATTGACGCCCACTCTAGGCTAGTAAGGCCCCCAATCCTCACCCATTATAGACTCACTGGAAAGGGCTCAGTCTGAGTGGAGGTGTTTCACTAAAAACCCGCACGGTGATTATCGCCACACGAGGGCTAGCTACTTTGCCTCCTCCTAAATAGGTAAGAGCTCCGGTGTAAGCTCATGCAATGCGAATGCAAATTTAATAGTGAATGTGTGAAGGAACATACAAACCTTTACCACAAACCCAACCCATTATTACTAAACTACCCCCAAGACAAACAGAACAGAAAAGTTAAGCAAAATATAGATGTAGAGAAATACGAAAACATATAAGGAAAAAAACAAAACACAGGCATGAATAAACAAGAATAAACAAGCAAACAACTAGATTTAGAAACCCTAGTCAACTCTAAACTAGCATCAGTTTGACTCTCCTACGGTCCCCAGCAGAGTCGCCAAGATGTCGCAACGTGCGGGTCCGGGGGGTCCGAACCTTACCATTTACCGACTTTAAAGGAAGGGGAAACTATCGTTCCCTAAGTTTTGGAGTTGCCACTAATCTTTTTTAGCCTAGGTGTGATTAGCCACCTATTTGATTATTAAGTCTAATATTAACCTAAGCTTGGCTAGGGCAACATTAAACCTAATAAACGGTCTTCTAACCAGAGTTCTAAAGTTCGGGAATCGGGTACGCGTGGGGAAGGATTAGCACCCCCGCGACGCCTGTTAAAAGACAGCACTGACTAGTCTAGACTTAACGCGGGTTTCTATTATTGGTTATCTCTATTTCTAAAGATTTTCATGCCATTAGGAAATTTTATTAAGTCTTTGGTAGAAAACAAGCAAAAATAGATTATAAATTTTGAAATTGGGTTGTTGGGAATTGGACCCGTTTATTGTTTGTTCTCTTTTTGGGCTCCTCATGAGAGGATTTTCTTTAAAACTTACCGTTAAAACGATTTGATTTGAAAAATGCTTTTGATGGGAACTTTCCCATTTTTGAAAACTAAAACCGAAAATGACGGGAACTTTCCCTAAATTGAAAACTAAAACTTGGTGAGAACTTTGAAAAACTGAAAGGGAACTTTCCCAATTTGAAAACTTAAAAGCTGATGGGAACTTTCCCAATTTTTTTTAAAAAACTTAAAACTGGTGGGAACTTTCCCAATTTGAAAAGAGCTAAATTGAAGAAATTCTTTTTTTTTTTTTTTGAGTTTTGGATCTTTTGGATTTTTGGAAACCATTATATTAATTTTGAAACACTCAATTTTTCCTTTTGAATTTTTATTTTTTAAAACTAAAAGAGAACAATTTTCAAGCACAAACTCTTTTTAATTTTTTGAAGAAGATGGTTTTATTATATTTCAATTTTAATTTCTTCTTCTTTGATTTTTTTCAACCATTAATTGCAATTACTAAGTCTAAACTCTAGATGCATGAATGCAAATGGTGCATGTTTTCCGATTACATGCAATTTTTTACCGAATAATTATACGAGGATTTCCCTTCGGGCACCCGCCACTCATACTGGCTAAGACCCCTGTCCGGAAATTCCAAGCCTAGAAAGGATAAATTGAAACCGACAAAAATTGTCTAAGTCCCAATTATCGTTCCATCATCGGATCCAAATTTTTTTTATCTCACATGACATGGCATAGTTAAATAATAGCATAAGGAAATATACGTATGAAATTTAAACGTGAATGCATATGAAGCATATTTAATTCCCTAAGTTCAATTTTATTTTATTTTTAAGAGCATAGGCCCATGTTGAATTGGAAGTTTAAAACCCATAAGCAAAAGATAAAAGGCCCAAAGGATAAGTAAAAACTAAGCCCATGCTATAACATACAACTAAAGGCCACACAAGTCAATATAGCCCAAATATTTGGTGCAAAGCCCAACAAAAACTTATGGATGACCACCCCATCATAAGAATATACTAATAATAACCCAAAATAAATAACAATAAGAAGTAAAACCCAACTTGTTATACTTAAAACAAGTAACATATATATAAAGGGGAAAATCATAGCAAAAATAAGACTCAAAAAGACCAAACCTATCTAAAGACCCAAACAAAAGAAAATTAAAGCCCAAACACTATATAAAGCCCAACAGAAAATAAGCAAAGCCCAAAGAGTTTTAAATAAACCAAGGCCCAACAAAATTAAGTTAAAAAAAAAAACAACTCATACCAAGCCTTAATCAATATTTTCATAATGATTGTTAATAAAAACTTTAATTTCTAACTAGCTAAGCTAAACAATTTATTCCTAAATTCCATATTAATTAATTCTAATACTTTTAATCCTTCATTATTTTGGCCCAAAAACTTTTAATTTCCTTACCCCAATTTGATAAGTATGTCAAGCCTAAATCTAAATCCAAATATACAAGCAAACCCAACACACTTAATAAAAAAAAGGTTACCAAGGCCCAAAAGACCAATTTAAAGCCCAAGGGCCCAATGTATCCTAAGTTTTTTTATTTATTTCTTATTTTTTTCTTATTTTTTTCTTTTTGATTATTACTTAAATATTCATAACTATAACTCCAGAAATTATTAACCTCTAGGGATCTCATTCATAATTTCGGATTAATTATAATTACACTTATTCTATATTAACAAAGTTAAATCTTTTTAACCATTTAAGCTAAATCGAACTTAAAAACTAACTGATAGGCATCTAATTGACCGAATTTAAACATGAAGGGCCAAATTAAACTAATTCAGGGACCTATTTGAAAACGGAACACAATTTGAGGCTTTGTGTGAGTTAATTCGTCACCGAGTGGACCAAATTGAACGAAATCAGGGACCTAATAGCATGGAATCTAAACATGACACATGCAATTAAAATAAAGCCCTAAACATGTCAACTACTATAAATACCAACGTAAATTGCTAAATCAGAAAATCACCTAACCCTAAATTTTGCGCCGCCGCTGCTATCTTCCGCCGGAAATCGCCTCCGCCGTGGTAACCCGTCGCCGGAGCTCGGACGAGCTTGAAAATCGTTGGTTTGACGCGCCTTGTCGTCCTCTGCGCGAATCCGGTGCTATTTTCTTCAAACACTGCTTCGAAGTGTCTCGATCTACTCTTTACCGATTCGACTTGTAGACACCGAAATTTGGGTTTAATTATTTTTGGGACAAGCCCATTATTTTTAGCTCAGGTTTAGGCTCTTGTTTTAATTTTGTATGGGTCTATAGAAGTGGGCTTTCATTTACTCAATTAAATTGAGTCCAAATCCAAAAAGGAATGACTGTAGTATAAAAGGCTAAGAAACCTAGGGTTTAGGGGGAGGTTTTTTTTTTAGGTTAAAAAAAATAGGAGAGCCGAAATTGTTTTTGTATCAAAAAAAATTTTGGCAAAAAGAAACAAGAAATAAAAAGAGAGAGGACGTTTTGAAGACAAAAAAAATTTTCGTCTGACATAAGAAAATTGGATCTGAATAAAATAAGGGAAAGAGACAAGCTTTCAGGATTTGTGCAGACGCCAATTTGCAAGGAAAAGAAGAAAGAAATTAAGCCGCACGCTTCCCAAAGTAATCAATCCGTGAAAGTTCAATGAAGTCACCAACCTTTCCCAGTTGGTAAAATCCTCTTTTATGGCTTTTTGTTTTGATATTCCTTCAATTAGGCCACCAACTTGTATTGTTTAAGGCAATTATCTGTTCGTTTGTTTTTTATGTTCTTCAATTAAATCCAACAGTTTAGTTATTCGGTTAAAATTCCTATTTTATTTTTTTTTGTGTTAACTGTTACATGACTTATGCTTTTTTTTCTTTTTCTTATTTTGGTTTGTGATCTTTAGTTTAATATATGCGATTTCATGTGTAATATGTTCAAAAGAGTACATGATAATTTGCTCTTAAATTAAAATTTGGAGCATGTCAGAATAATACTTTTATGTAGGTGAGCCTTTGAGTTAAGATTTAGTTAATTTGGTTTTCTAATTACATAATTAATTTAGGGATTAATTTTATTCTTCATAGTTTAGTTTAGTTAGAATTAAATTAGGATTTTGGTCATATGCATTCATATTTAATTATGCAATTTAATTTATATGTTATTTATTAATTGTCATGTCACTAAAATCATTAATCGTAGCCTTCCGAAGAAGGGCTTTCAGTGAGTGATCGAATTTTCGGGACTCGCTGAATGTCTCTAAGGATGAGAATGTTTCTTTCGGGATGCTTCGAAGTTCTGTGCATATATCTCGAAAAGAATTTTCAATAACCCAAAACTACGTGAATTGGTCTAATAATTTGATTTTTGCATTCATCATTTGCAAACATGAATTAATTGGAGAAAAGGCACAAAAAAGACCAAAAAAGATTTTTTGTTATTTATTTACTATTTATATTTTTATTTATTAATTTAACTATTATCTATTTATTTACAATTTATCTTTTTTATTTATTAAATTAGCTATTATCTATTTATTTACTATTATCTACTTTTTTTTACTTACCTATTTATCTAATTATTATCTATATACCTATTTATCTTTTTATTTATCTATTATTTTTACTTATTTTTCTATTTATTTATTTATCAATTACTTTTTTATTTTATTTTAATATTTTTTTAATAAGCAAGATTAGGATAAAATCAACCAATTACATTTTGACCCACATAGAATCTGGTTTGGCTAATGGTACCGTCATTTGACGGGCGTCTCAGGGTTGCTAATCCTTCCCTGAACGTAATGGACTCCCGAACCTAGACTTAGGTTAGAAGATCAAATCAGTAGGCTTAGTCAGATTTTGCCAAGCATGGTACCTAACTAGGTTTTAACGGTAAATAGGTGACTAATCACACCTAGAAATTGGTTAGTGGCGACTCCTGTTGTTTAAGTCGGAGCGATAGGGTTCCCGGACCCGCACGTTACGACAGCTTGGCGACTCCGCTGGGGACTAGTTAGAGAGTCAGGCCAGACTTAGTTTAACCTGACTTAGTTTGGCGACAACTTGTCTCTTTTTCTTTTCTCTTTTCTTTGTTTTTTTGATGCCTACTTGATACTGGAAAAGCTTAGGTTTTTTTGTGTTTTCTGGTTTTCTTTGGAGTTTGGAAAGCTAGGTTTTTTTGGGTTTTTGGTTGCTAGAGTAAAAAGAACTAGGGTTTTTCTTTTTTTTTGGGAATTGTATGAAAAATGAAAGGCTAGGGTTTATGCTTTTTGAATTCCTCCCCTGTGTCTCTGGCTCCTGTTGTATATATATGCTTGTGCAACTGGTTTCTAGGAAATTTCCCTTCTTTTTCTTTGTTGGCATTTGTCTGCTGAGATGGTTGCCTTGTGTGTGTTGCCTGGTATCCTTTATGGTTCTGTTTTGGTGCCTGTGTTGTGTACATGTTGTCCTTGCTGTCCAACCTAACTGGCATTTCTGCTGTTCTCCCAAAATGACATGGCATTTACCTCTGCCTTGATTGGTTTAAGGCTTGTGTTTGGCTGTGGAGGACATGTGAATGCCATACTCTGGCACTGCAATTATCTGTTGTTACACATCCCTATTACTGGTAATATTCCCCTGCCTAGATGACCATTGGATTTGAATATCTCTGGTCTTATATTTTGATCCATTGGCCTGTATCATCAGTGTAGTCTTGCCTCCTCTCCTCTGTTGCATTGAATACTCTTTGGAGACAAATTACTACCTGCTCATGAACTTGGTCGGCAAGTTTCAATTAACCATTGCTAATCTCTGTTTTTTCTTGTTTATTTGCATAAACCCAATGTTTTGTCTCCTCTGCTGGTGCACTTCCTTTGCTGACGTGGCGAGGGGGACCATCCAAGCTTGGTCCCCCAAGTCTAAAGAATATAAGTACTGAACACTTCTTAAAGCTTAATTTGCCTGCTTTGCTTGTTTGGGACTTGAATTACTGCTAATCTTCCCTGTTTTTGTTTTGCAAGTACTTTCTGGAGCCTAAAGCTTAAGGGAATAGATCAAAAGGAAGGCTTGAATTATACCAACTTAATGTTTGAATAAGTACACACATTTTTGTATCCCTTTTTTTTTGTGTTGTATGGACCTTGTAAACAAAAGAAAATCTGGACCTGTAAAGCTTGGTATGGAATTTGTAAGGGAAAGTATTTGGGCCCGAAAAGATTTGTAAAGCATTTGTAAGGAAAAAGATTTGGGCCTGAAAAGATTGGTATGGAATTTGTAAGGGAATAAATGGGCCAAGTCAATTTTCTCTTCTTTTTTGATATTTGGGCCCTTCCCAAATCCAAAGCCCGTTGCACCTCAAAAAGGACCCAAGACATCCTATTAGTCCATAGGCAGCCCAATATTCCAACCCAATACCAAGCCCAGTTATAGTGGCTCACAATGTAACAACCCCCAGACGCAATGAATAAGGAAATAGAGAAAGCCAACTAGGCAATGAGTTTTTCAACAATGTAAAAGTAATTAAAGAAATGGGCTTCTAAAAGTTAGGAGATCACATATTTTTTGGTTTGAGGATTAAACCAAGGCTTAATAAGAATTTGGGTTTAATAAGAATACAATTGACAAAGTTTGGGCTTTATTAAAATTTAAGAAAGGCTTTACCAACCAAGTAAAAATAATGTGTCTACACCTACCTTCCCACACACCCTCGGCTTAGTATCTGCCGCCGGGATTCAAGGACTTAAGCTTTAAGCTTGATTCATTTCAAGGTGGAAGTCGAAAGCTTCGGTGTTCATTTGGGTTTAGTTTAGGAAAAGAGGGAAACTTGAGGCTTCAGGTTCGAGTTTTAGTGTTATCCCGCTAGAAAAGTTAGGATCGGTGTAGCAATGGTGGTTTGGGTGGTGGCTTGACTCTAGGAAGAGATTCGGGTTCGAGCTTTAGTGTCCAGAGAGAGAGGGTCACCGATTTTCGGCTTGCAGCAGTGAGGAAGGCTCTCGACAAGGGCGGAAGATGGCAAAAGCGGCGGTGGCGAAACGGGTCCATGGCAGTTAGCTCAAGCGGCGGCTAGGGTTTTCAAATAGCTTTGAAAGAGAAAGGAAGAAGAAGAATGGTTGAAGATGAGAACTAGGGTTAACTAATTTATACAACCCGTGGATTTGACCCAAATTTGCCCTTGGAGCTGAGCTGACCCGACCCGCTAAGTTGGGTATGATTTCTTGGGCTTCATCTTTTTTTATTGCATTTGGGCCTTGCTTTGGTTTACTTAAGTTTATTAATGTCGTTATATGTGGGCTTTCATTTATGCATTTGGGCTTTGATGTTAGGTTTAGTTTATCTTATGTCTTAAAGCTTCTTTTCTTTTGTCCATAGCTTAGTTTATTGATTAAGGAAATTAATTTAATTTTCTAAATAGTAAAGTGGATTAGTAATTTAGCTTAATTCTCAATAAACTGGTAATAATTGAATTCTAGAATTAGCTTAATAGTTTAGTTCATTTGTCAATAGATTAGTAAAAAGAAAAAGAAAAATGTTAGATTAAAGTTAGATTAATTTCATGTGCATTCATATTTTAAAATTCTATAGTTATTGTTCATTCATATTAATGATTTTTCTAAATCGTGCTTTTTGGCTCATGAGTGTTACTAATCTTTTACTTGATGTGCAGAAAAGTCCCTAGTTTATTCGAGTTGGCCCCTGAGCTTTTATTTTCTTTTCTTTTAAGTGATTTATTAATTGGTCCAATCGACCCTTGGTTTGTAATAATTTAGTAATTTAGAATAGTACTAAAGTAGAACTTAGTTGCATGCATATCGTATTTATCTGCCATTTGACTATATCTGTTCGCATTTCATACCACCTTTAAATTCAGTTAATAACCGTAACCCCTCCGATGAAGGGGCATTCAGTGAGTGGTCGAGTTTTCGGGGCCATTGAATGTCTCCAAGGATGAGACAGCTCTTCTTGGGATGCATCGGGGCTCCGAGAATATATCCCGGCAAGTGCTTTCCAAAAACTCGGGTTACGTGAGTTAGTTTAATAATTGGACTTTGCATTCATCATTTGCATACATGCATTGATATAGAGATGGAAAAAGATCAAAATAAAAAAAAAGGAGAAAAATCTAAAAATACAAAAGAGGTAATAAAAGTGTTTTCAAAAATGTTTTCTCAAGTCGTGTTCTCTTATTTGATTTTCAAAACCAAGAAATTAGTAAATCAAGAGATTTCAAGCTAAGCATTTTCAAAAAGAACCTTTTCTTAAACAAATCCAAAAGAAGATTTTGGAAAATAAGTTAATTCCAAAAGAAGATTTTGGAAAATAAATAAACCCAAAAGAGGATTTTGGAAATCAATAAAATTGATCAAGTTTTTCAAAATCAAGAAAATGGTAAAAGGATTTTGATACAGCATTTTCAGAATTTCCTTTTCGAAGAGAAAAGGACCAACAAGAGAATAAACAGTGAAAGAGAATCATGATAGAATTAGTCGACAGTGTTCGATTATATTCTTCGAATTTTCGACATTGGTTTCAAAAAATGATTTTATTTTCTTTTTATAACCCTTTTCTAATAATCAAGATTAGGATTAAAAGCAACCAACTTTTCTTTTCGACCCAGTAGATTTAGTTAGACTAGAGGTACCGTCACTTGACGGGCGACTCGGGGGTGCTAATCCTTCCCCGAGCGTAATCGACTCCCGAACCCATAGACTCTGGTTAAACAGACTGTATTAGGTTTAGTATTACCTTATCCAAGCTTAGGTTAATATTAGACTTAATAATCGGATAGGTGGCTAATCGCACCTTAGAAAAAAATATTATTGGCGACTCCTTTTTTCCAAAGTCGTCTCGACAGGGTTCCCCAGACCCGAACATTTCGACACCATGACTGTGGACTCATTGGAAGCCAAACTTGATCCTGACCCAACTTCCCTAAAAATCCTCCAAGGAGTTTACTTTCCCCTCCAACAGGTTGCCCCAATTCATTGGCTTTAACAATAACTTTGTAGGGAGGCCTTTCGGTCCAGAGTTTATTCAAATTTGTATTTACTTGTTTCTCCACTCCATTGTCATCAACTATCATTAAAAATGAGTTAGTAAATTATAAAAAAAAGTTTCAGAAAATTGGAAGTCAAATAGATTATGGTTTTAGCGGAACACCTGTGACGGTCGTCATATAATATGAATGAACCGGCTCAGACTGCACAGAAGTGGCATCATGACTTGTGCTCTGATGGGAATTATTAGCAGAATCCCCCGCTGCATTAAGCGCAGCCGAACCTACCCGGGTCGAAGTGGGAAGATCCACTGCTGGGGTCGAAGTGTGAGGATCCACTGCTGGGGTCGAAGTGGGAGGATCCACTGCGGCAACAGTCGTAGTAGGGACAGCCAGACCATCAACATCCTCTCCATTTGCTGCCTCAATGGGGTTGCCATTTGCTTCTAAATCCCCATTAACAGTAGGTTGTTCTCGACACAGCCGCTGAATTGCTTTCTTTGAGTTGATTATAGCAGTTGGACCTTCCGGTTTTTTCCTCTTAAATACACCTTTGGGTTTGCTGCATAGTAGACAAAAACCAAACAAAGATTAGTTACAATAACACAAATACATATAACAACAAAAACATAAAAAGTTGTCATAAAACGGATCGCTAACCTTGTCTTGCAGTTTTGCATTTTGGTGATTCTCCTCGTGAGTTCGACAGGGCAAGTGTGTGTCAAAACAGAAGCTGCACAAATATCTCTGTTTTAAATATATCTGTTATACTATAGTGCAGAATATTATAAAACAAGTCAGGGTCATGTGAAATGTCCCAACTGTTTTCTACTCATGTGAAATGACTCTCATAAAAACAACTATATAATCCTATAATCAATTACAGCATTAAAAAGACTGTCCTATAATCAATAGACATCAAACAAACATGTTGTCATATTGGGAATCTGTAGTAATCCAGCATTTGTCTAAGAACAAGGCAAGTAAATGCATATGTCTTCATGTATGTACATATTGTATTGGTTTTTGACATGAACACACAATCCTTCCTTGTTAATAGAAATTCATGAATTCAATTCAATTCATTTCTGCCAATTAAATATCCTATTATGCCAATCCTAAGTAATCAGACCATGGATAGACAAAGAACAGAACAAATCAAAGCAGGCTCGTGCAGATCTGAAAAATCTTTTCTTTATAATGATTTCAAACAGATTCAAATATCTAATCGATATCACATTCTACAAGTAATTGCCATTAAACTAAACCATACATTATTTGAAGAAAAAAAAATAGATAGGAAATGACAGCTTAACCTTTTAAAGTAATACTTACGGTTTGGACTTATGGGGCAAGGAAGGTCCTTCTTTGAGCACCAATCAACTCTGCCAATTATATTATATGATTTCAGCATCTGTTTATAGTTCTCTAATTCAATTGGAAAAATGGAGAGGAAAATAAAATACTAAAAGGCAGTAAAACTTACGAGTTGCTATCCGAGGAAGAGGAACTGAAACTGGAAATTAGGTTCCTGTTACATGACAAATTAGACGATTCATAACACAACTTGAAAACTTAACCAAAAAAAAAAAACACTGCTTTTGCAGTGTTTGCATAATGCACACCCATCAAATAACATCTTATATGGTCTTCTTGAACTAAAAATAGGCAAGACATAGGAATCTTTATTGAAACTTAAAATGAAAGAAAATTAAGTTCGTATATGTGTATTGAAGAAGTGAGAACTTTTTGCATAATTGGACTTTTAAAAAAAAATGAATTATTGCTTTTAGCCAAATAAACAATAATGGGGAAAAGTCAAAGGAACAAACCCTCTTTGCTCTTAGCCAAATAAACATAGCCAAGGGGCTTCTAAATGTCAAAATTGCTAAGGGTCCATCTTTTATTTTCAACCACAAAGGTCCTTGAAGAAACCAGTTAAAAATGTATATACATAACAACATTAAAACATATATAATAATAAAATCCCTACTTTCCTTTTGTTCTGAAAAAGCAACAAGAAGATCTTCACACTAGTTTTTTATTTTATAAATACATTTATTTTCCCGACAATTTAACATTTGAAATACATAAATGCACCATACAGAGCAAACAAAATTAACAAGAGTACATTACTTGATAGTACTGATTTTCCACACACACACACACACAGATGTGTGTGTATATATATATATATATATATATATAGATATATATATATATATTTCTAAAATGCAAATAGCCAGATGAAAATATCAATAAAAAGATTTGATTTATAAACATGCCTAAAAAATATAGACATATATAGCAGGAATGAGTTAGATTTAGCAAACCCAATTTTGTTTACATCTAAATACAAACAGAAAGCTAAATTTAAGACTTAGTCATTACTCATTACTTATAGATGAACAGAGACTTAGTCATTAGTCATTACCCGCAGCAGCAATAAAAGAGGTGAAATTAGGATCCTGCTGGAGAATTTCTATCAGAAGGAAGAATGAAGGAATTTGTAATAAGCCAGATCCTCCACAAAGCCATAGAGAACAAATAATTCCAAGGAATGCAATATGCAGAACCAAAGCCTTTTTTGTTGCAAAAATTTCAAGTCATTAGTCATTTACTCATAAATAAACACAAACTTCAAATTCCCTTGTCTTAACAAGGTTTTTACAAAAACACAATTTTATGTCACTTCCTAAATGAATAACCACCTAGCAGATAGTTATTCATGTTATAACAAAAACACAAGTTATTATGTCACTTCCTAAATGAATCACCAAATCACCTAGCAGATAGTTACTCATGTTATAATTGAAACAAGTAGTGCATATTAGACAATCAGTTGGTTTTGGTGTTCCACAATGAGCACAATCCAAATTCTTTTCCACAATGAATGAAGCTTTGCTCAAAAGCTTAATTGAAGTTTTGCAAATTCTTTTCCACAATGAGCACAATCCAAGCTTACACGCAGAGGACCACTAATGAACACCAATAATTAATTAACAATTTATATATAACAATTGAATTGATGAAATTAAACCAAACCCCCAACCATTTACTATAGACATTCTTAGCAACAAAAAATATTCAGTCCCAGTCACAGTGCAAAAATCCCAATTAAACATTAACAAACAATTGTTTTACCTCAACTTCTCTGCTTCTCTAATCTCTCTATGTTTTCTGGAAGCCCGGTGTACACTGCTCAAGTTTTAAAAAAAAA
Organism: Corchorus olitorius; assembly: GCA_001974825.2. Classification (NCBI taxonomy): domain Eukaryota; kingdom Viridiplantae; phylum Streptophyta; class Magnoliopsida; order Malvales; family Malvaceae; genus Corchorus; species Corchorus olitorius. Next base: position 37,295 of record AWUE01023636.1, read on the forward strand.
GCTTAGAATTACAGATTAATTATAATTGATGACATTGAAATGAAGAGATTAATCACGGTAAATATGAGATTATAACTCCTTCCTGCTATATATGTCTAAGGCATAAGAAACAAAATGTAATGCTGATGGATTTCTATAAAGGGAGAAAGAAGAACAGTGAAAGGATTGAGGCATTCATTATGAAGTATGGTTCAGATCTTGCTCCAAAGCGATATTCCTTTTCAGACATTCTAAAAAACTTGAACTAGAAAAGAAGAGTTAAAAAGAAATCGGATTTTCTTGGGTTTTACCGAGAAACAAACAAATTGGAGGAAATGGAAAAGAATCGATGAACAAGAAAGAGAACCTGTATGATTTCTTCACGGGAGATTACTGCTACTGGCCGTAATTGCTACTCGAAGACAGGCGGAGGGGCGAGCCGTCGCTCTTGGGATGGTGGAAGTGAAGGAGGGAGGCGGAGGGAATGAATGAGGGTTAGAGGAGAAGAGATGAAAATTAGGGATTTAGCATTTAGGTTTGGGTATTTAAAAATTAGGAATATTCATTTAGGCGGAGGGAATGAGTCGGGGGTTAGAAGAGAAGAGAGGACAAAAATTGTAAGTGTTAGGAAGATAAGAGACTTAGGCAAATTTAGCCTTTTCTGATGGTTTAGGGCAGAAAACGACAGCGTTTTGCTCTTTAGTATCAAATAGTGTGTTTCAAGCCTCAGACGCCGCAATGTATAGTTAAAATGACAAAATTTCCTGGGGTTACCCGGGCGCGGGGTGGGGTTGCCCGGGCAACCCCATGAAGTTTCCTCAATTTCATTATATATGGCGGCATTTGAGGCCTTAAACGCCACTAAAATAGCGGCGTTTTATAAACAAAACGCCGCCATATATAATAAAATTGATAAACTTCCTGGGGTTGCCCAGGCGCGCGGTGGGGTTGCCCGGGCAAGCCCAGGAAGTTTCCTCCATTTCATTATATATGACGGCGTCTGAGGCCTGAAACGCCACTAAAATAGCAGCGTTTTATAACCAAAACGCCGCCATATATAATGAAATTGATTAACTTCCTGGGGAGGAAGTTTCCTCAATTTCATTATATATGGCGGCGTCTGAGGCCTTAAATGCTACTAAAATAGACGCCGCCATATATAATGAAATTGATAAACTTCCTGGGGTTGCCCGGGCGCGGGGTGGGGTTGCCCGGGCAACCCCAGGAAGTTTCCTCAATTTCATTATATATGGCGGCGTCTGAGATTTGAAACGCCACTGTTTCAAACATAAGTATATAGAGTTAATATATGTAATGAAATTATATTTAGAAATTATATATAGCAGCGTTTTGTTTAATAAACGCCGCTATTAGGGGCGTTTGTTTCAATAGACGCCGCTATTTTTCAGCAATTTTTGGGCACTAATAAACAATTCTTAATGTTTATAATGACAATTTAATGTATTCGATATTATAATGAACAAAAATAAAATCTAAGAAGTAAAATTAAATCAAAGTGGTATAAAAACTCAACTAAATTACCAAAGAAAATGAATTACACAATGCTACATCCAAATGCAATTCATATACATAGCATAAACACAATAAAGTATAAGTTGAACTTGCAAAATGAGAACAAACAAAGCATTTACAAAATTAAACATGTTATTCATCTAACACATCATGTCGAATCCATTGCATATCGGATTCGTCAACCATTACATTGGATGGAAAAAACTACGTTCGTGGCTCATTGGAGGATTCCCCACCCATGTCAAAATTATCTCTAGGTGTATTGTGAACAACAACATGCCAAGCTCGTTCGATCGGATCTTGCGAGTAGAAAACTTGTTTAACTTGAGAGGAGAAAACATAAGGGTCATCAACAACATGATCATCGGTATGAATGAGCCGATCAAAATTGACTAGAGTAAACCTAAACTCATCTTTCCTAACACCTCTAGAACTATTCACATTAGCCCACTTACATCGAAACAAGACAACCCTATACTTTTCAACATAATCTAATTCAATGATATCATTAAGCACTCCATAGTAGTCAATTTTTACTTCTAGAGGGTTCAAATCTCGAGAACTAGCATAACTTGTTGTTGACGAAGTGACAACTACTCCAGAATTTTGCGTTCGGCCCTTGCTCTCAAATTGTTTGACCTTAAATCGATATCCATTGATGGAATATGCCTTGTATCTTTTCACAATCACCTTTGGACCTCGAGCAAGAATTCCAACTTCTTCAGAAACTTGAAGCCCATCGTTAACCTGAAGGTAATCCATATATAAGTAACTTAGATACAACCCATTGTAAGTAACATAATAATATTCACCAAGGTAATTAACTTACCTGTTGCCGTAACCAATCAGGAAACGTCTCCGTGAATAACTTATCAACATCACGTTGGTTAGGTCGTCGAGAACGGTTGTTGATGACCAAGCTTCTCTTGTAGTTTCTAAACTTAAAAAGAAGCTTAATTAGTACTAAGATGTAAAACCATATGTTTATGCTATTGAATGTTTATACTAACCTTCTAAATGGCTCAATTGCATCATGGTGGAAAAGAACGTCTCGATGTGCTTGGGTCCTTGATATATGATCTAACTTGACATACTCAAACCCGCCAAATTTTTCACCACCACTTTCGAATAAATCAGGAACGCCATTATCATTTTCCGAGTAGCCAAGATTTCTTGATGGTCTATTAAATTGAGTTTCGATTCCTTCAAGATATCTAGAACAGAATGTCATGCTTTCCTCTGCCAAGTAACCTTCGGCAATTGAACCTTCTGGAAACCGTTCGTTTAGCACGTAGGCACCCAACTTACCTAAGAACCTACGAAAACAATAGTAAAAGTTAAATATTTTCCACCATATTGAAAATAAATAACTTGCTTTGTGGAAATTGAAGTAATACCTTTCTATCGGATACATCCACCTAGGAGAAACCGGTCCACCAAGTTTTGCTTGTAATGGCAAGTGAATAACCAAATGCACCATTATAGTGAAAAAGCTAGGAGGAAACACCTTCTCTAGATTGCATAAAGCCAATGCGGCGCGTTCTTGAAATTTGTCTAGCTCATCTACCTTGAGAACCTTAGCACATAAAGCTTTGAATATGTTACAAAGCTCAATTATGATTGTAGTCACTGTCTTCGGCATTGATGACCGTAAGGCTATTGGAAGTAAGTCATGCATTAAGACGTGACAATCATGTGACTTCAAATTATACAGTTTCCGGTCACTAACATTCACACATCTTGATATATTTGAGGAAAAACCATCTGGAACCTTGATGTCCTTCAAAACTTGACAGAAGATCTCCTTCTCCTTTTTAGACATGGCATATACGGCTGGAGGAATGCTTCTCTTTCCATTCTGATCCAATTGGGGATGAAGATCAGGTCGGATTCCCATCTCAACTAAGTCAAGACGACTATTTAGATCGTCTTTTGATTTCCCATCCATGTCAAGAATGGTGCCGAGGATGTTATCACAGACGTTCCTCTCAATATGCATGACATCAAGGTTGTGACGTAGTAGATTGTGTTCCCAATAAATCAAATCAAAGAAAACACTCCTCTTTTTCCACAAAGATGCCTCATTTGAGCCCACACCATCATCACCACCTTCGGTTTGAGTAGAAATGCTACCATCTTCGATATTTCTTCTTTTTTTTGCAGCTTTCTTCTTTTTCCCCTTACCATATGAGAATTCACAACCATTCAACATCTCCAAGATGTCGGATCCAGAGGTAATCAAAGGTGCTTCCCGTAATTCCACCGTGTTGTCAAAAGCACGCTTCTGCGATCTAAAGGGATAGCCTGCATCCAACCACCTCTGATGTCCCAAATAAGAAAACTTCTTACCATGCTTCAACCAATTGGAACATGTTTCGCCCGCACAACATGGACAAGCAAAACGACCTCGAGTACTCCATCCGGATAAATTAGCATAAGAAGGGAAGTCATTCACGGTCCATAATAATGCAACACGGAGGTGAAAATTCTGTTTTCGTTCTGCATCGTAAGTAAGGACTCCATCCCATAATTGCTTCAACTTTTCAATGAGAGGTTGCAAATACACATCGATGTCATCCCCCGGAGCTTTATCCCCTGGAATTATGATAGACAAGACAAAAGAAGATTGCTTCGTACTGATCCAAGGTGCTTGATTGTAAAGAATTAAGACGACTGGCCATGTACTGTACGTACTACTCATTGTCTTAAACGGATTAAACCCATCAGATACAAGTCCAAGGCTAACATTTCTAGGTTCCGAAGCGAAATCCGGATACCTAGAATCAAAATCCTTCCAGGCTAACGAATCTGCTAGATGCCTCAAATTTCCATCATTTGAACCGCCATCGGAATGCCACGTCAAAGACTCCGAAGTCTTAGAGGACACGAAAACCCTCTGCAGCCTTGGGATTAACGGAAAATACCACAATACCTTTGCATGCCTCGATTTCCCCCGCTTCGCAACAACATCCTCCCTATTCAAAGATTGACCAGAGTTGGGTCGTAACCACCGAGAACTTCCACAGACATGGCAAGACTCTTGATCTGCTCTATCTCCCCAATACAACATACAATCTTGGGGACAACTATGACTTTTTTTATATGAAAACCTCAAATCACCAATGATCTTTTTTAACTCATATGTGTAGTTCTTCTGAGCAGCATCAAGAGTTCTTGAAGCATAGTAGATAACATGAGGTACCTTGTCTACTCTCTAACCTAGAACAGCTCCAATGGCAACGTCACTTGCGTCGCACATTACTTCGAATGGTAGTTTCCAATCTGGTGGCTTAACGATTGGAGTGGTGGTGAGGGCAGTCTTCAATTTGTTGAACGCTTCTTTGCAGTCATCTCTAAACTCGAACTCTACATCTTTTTGAAGTAGTCTACACATCGGTGCCGAAATCTTTGAGAAATCCTTGATGAATCTTCTGTAGAATCCAGCATGGCCTAAGAATGATCGAATATCCTTGACACATGTTGGGTATGGCAAGTTTTGAACTACATCAACTTTGGCTTTGTCGACTTGCACCCCTTCTTTGGATAGTACATGGCCTAGAACGATGCCTTGTTCTGTCATGAAGTGGCACTTCTCGGCATTTAACACCAATTTGGTTTCAATACACCTCTTCAAGATGAGTTCTAGGTTATGAAGGCATTGATTGAAGTTATCTCCATAGACAGTGAAATCGTCCATGAACACTTCCATCTGGTCCCCCACATAATCTTGAAAGATGCTCATCATACACCTTTGAAAAGTTGCAGGTGTACCGAATGGCATGTGAAGGTGGTCTTGTATAGGCATACGTACCGAATGGGCATGTGAAGGTGGTCTTCTCTTGGTCTTCAGGTGCTATTGGAATCTGGAAGTATCCTGAATACCCATCCAGAAAACAATAGTAGGCTTTGCAGGCTAATCTCTCCAGCATCTGGTCGATGAATGGCAATGGGAAGTGGTCGTTCCTTGTAGCAGAGTTCAGCTTTCTGTAGTCGATGAATACTCTCCATCCATTTTGCAGTCTTTGAGGAACTAACTCTCCATCTTTGTTTTCCACGACGGTGAATCCAGACTTCTTAGGTACTACTTGAACAGGGCTGACCCATTTACTATCTGATATAGCATAAATGAGACCGGCTCCAAGTAATTTAAGCACTTCCTCCTTGACGACTTCAGCAAGGTTCGGATTGAGTCTTCTTTGTGGTTGTCTAACAGGAACTGCATCATCTTCAAGTCGAATCTTATGCATGCACACATTAGGACTTATTCCCTTGATATCAGCAACAGTCCATCCGATGGCTTCCTTGTTTTTTTTTAAACTCTGATGAGTTGTTCTTCTTGTAAATTATTCAATTTACTTGAAATAACAACGGGTAAAGTCTCTTTGTCTCTAAGGAAAGCATATTTCAGGCCTTCAGGTAGTTGTTTGAGCTTGACTTCAGGTGGTTGAATGATGGATGGCAGGAGTGTTGGCGTTGGCTCCAAACTGATGTAGGAAATTGATGCTTTTTCTTCAACAGCAGGTGACGTCTCCAATTATCTTATGGTTGCAGCTACGTCTTCTGGCGTCAGGATTTCTGCTTCTTTGATTTCTTCTTTGTCCAGGCTTTTTGCAAGAACTAGTTCAAGCTCATCTTCACATTTAAGTGACTGAACTTGTTCAGAGCAAGCTTCAATTGCATCAATTGCACAGATAGAAAGGATTTCGGCAGGAGTTTTCATGGCTTTATTTATATCGAATTCAATGGCTTCACCATCAAATTTCATGCTGAGTTTTCCATCTTTCATGTCAAAATTTGCGCTGGCTGTTGAAAGGAGCGGCCTCCCTAGCAGCAACGGCAGGTGCGGTAGATGAAGATCATCTTCACTCATCTTCAGGACATAGAAATCTGCAGGAAAAACAAAGTCTCCTATCTGCACTAAAACATTCTCAACTAAACCTTCAGGTTTAATGTTAGTTCTGTCAGCAAATTGCACAGTAAGATCAGTTTCGGTCATATGTTCTATTTTAAATTGGGAATAGATAGAAAAAGGCATTATATTAATTGAAGATCCAAACTCACACATAGCTCTTTCTATCTTTTCTTTTCCAATTTTACAAGGAATTGAAAAGGATCCTAAGTCTTTACTTTTATGATGCAATTTTCTCTGATAAGCAGCAGATATATTTTCATTCATGCAGGCATATTTTTCAGAAAATTTTATTTTAGCAGTGCATAATTCCTTAAGAAAAGAAGCGTACATGGGCACTCTTGCTACCTCATTAAGTAAAGGAATATTTACCTCTAAATTCCGAAGTAAATTGCGTGGTTGTGCAAACCTTTGAGGAAACGGTGGTGGACCGTAAATGGTCTCCATCTTCTTCATCCCTTCGAATCTTGATTTAGGTCGAGAAGCTCTTGGTGATGAAGTAGATTGCTTCTTCTTGGGTTCGGCTGGGGTCTCCTCTTCTCTGGTTACTTGAATTTCAGGTATAGCAACTGGTGGTGGTTTGGCAGAGAAAGCAGGCGCTGGAGGTAGTGAAAACGCAGGTGGAAGTGGAATGTCAGGTAATTCCATGTGTTGTGCTTGCCACGGTTGAATTTCCTCCATAGACTTGATTTTGTATCCTCTTGTATTTTCATTCACATATCTTTGCGGTGCATATGAGCGATTTTGAATAGAAGCTTGCTGGATACTTATGTAGTCGGTAAACATCTTTGCTAGACTTCCAAATTGAGCAGTCAATGAGGATATAGCGTTTTTAGTGCTATCCATAAATTCCTTCATCTCCAAATTTGATTCCGATCCTTTGGATGATAAATCTTCCTTTATAGAGAACTGATGGATGTTTTCCGTCATGGTGTTGAGCAGCTTCCTTGCTTCTTCAGGTGTTTTGAGTGTAAGGCTTCCTCCGCTTGCAGAGTCAATATATGTTCGATCTTCACAGAGAAGTCCATCATAAAAATTCTGAATTAGAAGTGCTTCACTCAAGTTGTGATAAGGGCAACTTGCACAAATCCCATTATATCTCTCCCAGTATTGATTGCACTTCTCATCAGGTGATTGTTGACAAGAACTGATTCTTTTTCTAACAACAGCTCGCTTCGCTTCTGGAAAATACTTGTTCAAGAATGTTGTCTCCAATTCCTTCCTCGAAGTTATGGATTTTGGTGTTAGGCTCACAAACCAGCTCCTTGCTTTTCCTTCAAGAGTGAGTGGAAAACTTCGAAGTTTAGCTTGTTCTTCAGGCATTCCAGTGATTGCAGCACACTTGATAAAGAAAACTTGCAGATGCTCAAGAGGATTCTCTTGAGGCTCTCCTTGAAAAATCGGCAACATACGGATTACTCCTGGCTTCAATTTGTATGTCATATCCATTGCTGGATAATCAATACAGAGGGGCGGCACTTCACAGTTGAAATTCAGCTCCCGTAACGAACGTGGTTGCTCCATTGAATTTTTCCTACAAAATAAAAGAAAGATCAAGTGAAAATTAAAATAGAAAAAGAAAGAGAAAAGAAAAATAAAACGCAATCTCCCCGGCAACGGCGCCAAAATTTATGATCGGTCGTCAGCAAATCATAAAAATAAAATCCCAAACAAAATCCTAACTAAAGCAGATAGGGCAAGTAGGGGTCGAACCCACAGAGAGATAGGTTATTTATCTTTTTTTTAAATCAAACAAATAAATTAAAGAGAATTTTTATAGTGAAATTAAACCTAATCTAATTAACAATTAAATTAACTAAGAAAGCAATCAAGAAAATTAAAGAAAACCATTAACAAGATAGCAGTGAATAATCAAGAAAACAATTAATAAAAACCTCCAACATAGAATTAATATCCCTCTTGACAATTATAACATGGATCATTGATATCTAATAATTATGAAAATAAAGAATAGCTGTCGGAATTAATTCCTAAATTACCTTAATTAGATAAGATTACCGGTTAAGGCTTAAATTACCCCTATTGTTAACTTAACAAATCAATTACCGGTTAAGGCTTAAAGATTCACCAAGCAACAAAGCATTAAGAACTAGTAATTTATACAAGCACAAAGAGTAATTTCTCACTCAAAGTCCCTTATCTCCTTTGGAAGGAGTGGTTAATTCTCAACCAATTGCTACAAACAACCAAGCCTGGACTATTAATCCTCGACTTGATCTAGCTAATGCTAACTTAATTTATCAAGAAAGTGCTGGCTCAATCCATCAAAACAAGCAACATAGAATTAAAACAGAGATCAAAGGAATACTCTAACAATTATCATATATAAGCACAAAATCTCACCAATATATATGTCAAGAGATCAATTAAATTCTACATTGGAGTTAAGAAAAGGATTACTCACTCATGAATTGAGTGAGCATCCAAAGAATAAGAGGAAAAACTTATCTTATGGATGGAAGAAGAGGGGGGCGGCGGCACAAAGGCTTTTTGTCCTCCAAATCTTCAATAATTCTACCAAATACAATTTCTAGATCTATATGTGTGTGTGTGTTCTAAAAACCTAGACCTAAGGTGCCTATTTATAGTGGAAATAACCCTAGGAATTCCAATCCTAACTTGGAAAGGAGTCTAGGACGGTAAGTTAGATTAAAAGTCATCCTAGAGTAGAATCTAAGCTAAAATAGGATCCTGAAATTTTGCTGAATTCGTGCAGGAACTTCGACGGCATTTTCAGGCTTGAAGATGGCAGAACTGGGTCTTGGACTTCAAAAAAAGTTGTAGCTCTCGGAGTTAGCTTTCCAACAAGTACTAATGGGCTTCAATCGGAGGTCTGAGCAGAAAGTTATGATTTTTCTACCAAAACTGGGCCTGAATCCTAATCATGTTAGGACTAGAATCGGGAATCTACGGGATTTGGATATTTCCTTGGATTTAGGAGTCATTAATTGGGATTTTAATTCCAATTAATTATTCATATGGGCTGAATATCTTCCCATATAAAATATCCATAAATACCAAAGTTTTAGGGCTTGTCCATGGCTTGTCTTCAATTAAAGCTCCAATCTTTAATCCTTGCTCCTTGAAATAATTCTTCAAAGTCTTCAAATCTCCAAATAAGTCTTCAATGAGTCTTCAAACACGAGTTTCGAATCTTCAAATCTATACTCAAAATTGCTTTGCTAAAATCTGTGTAAAAGTCATCAAAATAGCTCCAAAAGAAGTGAAAAATAACAATTTCTCAATTTCTCATCACTTAAAAACTTAAAACACAAATATCATCAAAATAGCATATAATTAAGCATAAATAGATCCAAAAAATAATAAAATAACCATAAAAATATGGTTGTTTTTGGCTCAATCAGAAGCTGATCAATTTCAAGTTGGAAATTAAGTGGTTTAACAAGGGTTCTTAAGAGCTTGAAATTGGATATTGTGATTTGGTTGTTTGATTGTGTTTTTGCAGCAAATTGGGACTACCTACATCGACATAAGGGTGCTGCAAATTGGTTTGTTTTGGTTTTAAGATCACTTACCTTTGATTCACTTATGTTTTGCTCCTAATTGTTTGTTCCTCAAGTAGGTCACGAGAAGAGCGAAGTAATCCTTACAAGTTGTTCTTATCAAACCTAATGAAGTTAAAAGGAGTGGAAAAAGGTAGAAATTTTGTGAGATCATCAAGATAGATTAGAGAGCTGCCAACCCATAGGTTGAGTGCAAACACGAGAGCACAAAAGTGGTAAACACACACACACACACACAAACACACACACACACACTATTTGTGAGGATTTTCTTTATCTCTTTTAACCTTTTTGTGCAGGTACAATGAGGGATAAGGGGGATGGAGTAAATCAGGTTGACTTGGCTACTATGATGCAACCTCTAATGCAACGAATGGATGCCTTTTTAATGAAGTTCAACAAATAAGACAAGCTAAAAATCAACCTAGGGCTAATCCTGCTCAATTACCACCACCAAGGGGAGGTGAATTGGGAGATGAAGCTAGGGAGCGTCAAGCTCAAAGGCAAGTTGCTAGGGGAGGTCCATTAGATAGATTAAGGGAGCAAGAAACTGGAGGACAAGCTTACTTGGACAACTTACGACCTAGAAGAGGTGGTGAGAGAGATGAGCCTAAAGGTAACATCAAGCATAAGATTCCTAAGTTTAATGGGAGAGGAATTCCAGAAGATTACTTGGATTGGGAATCAAAGTTGGAGATGTACTTCGATTATCATCCTTATGCCGAATCAAATAAGGTACAAATTGCTATTCTTGAGTTTGATGAGAATGCTTTAAATTGGTAGAATCAATTGTACAATCTAGGAGGAGAAATTTGGAGAGACCAATTGAAACATGGGTTGATTTGAAAAGTGCTATGCGGAAGAGATTTGTGCAAAGTTACTACATCAATTCTCTTTATCAAAGATTGCAGGCTTTGAGACAAGGATCTAAAAGTGTTGATGAGTACTATTCGGAGATGATGTTGTTGATGTCTAGGGCTGAAATTGAAGAAGCTCCACAAGCTACTATGGCTAGGTTTCTTGCGGGTTTGAATAGAGAGATTCATGATATAGTTGAGATGCAACAACACTATGATGTGGAGGAGATGTTGCAACATGAATTGAAGGCCGAGGGTTAATTGAAGAGGGGTAATTCGGCCAAGAAGGGATTTTCATCATCAAGTAGCTCATGGAAAACTCCTATTAGGAAAGATGAGAAAATACCATACAAGGAGAAGGAGATTGTACAAAAGGGGTCTACAAGTCCTAAAACCGAAAGTAAGGGTTCTTCAAGTTCATCATCTAAATCTCACATTAAATGTTTTAAGTGTCAAGGATTTGGTCACTATGCTAAAGATTGTGTTAATAAGAAGGTGATGTATTTTAATGAGCATGGTGAACTTTTAAGTGAAGAAGAGGATTTTAATATAGATTTTAATGGGGATGGTAATGATGAAGGGGACGATGATGAGGCTGCAATGGATGATGATAATGAGTTACTTCCACTTAAGAGTTTGGTAGCTAGGAAAACATTGAGTGCGTATGTGAAAAGGGAAGTTTAAAATCAAAAGGAGAATCTATTTCACACTAGATGTTATATGAATGGAAAACCTAGTAATGTGATCATCGATGGTGGGAGTTGTACAAACATAGCTAGTGTTTGGTGAGGTTGTTACAACTACCTACATCAAAGCATCCTAAACCTTATAGCTTAGGTTGGTTCAATGATAGAGAAGAAATTAGGGTTAACAAACAAGTTTTGGTTACTCTTTCCTTGGGCAGATACAAAGAAAATGTCTTGTGCGATATCTTCCCAATGCAAGCTTGTCATGTGTTGCTTGGGAGGCCATGGCAATATGGCAACAAGGTGCAAAGTGATGGTGAGACAAATAAGTACTGTTTTATGTGCAGTAAGATTCCTATCGCTTTAGTTCCTTTATCACCTCAAGAAGCTTTAAAAGATCAATTAAAATTGAGGGATGATTTTTCTAAATTGGATGCTGAATTTAAGGGTAAAGAAAAGAGTAAATTCGAACCTAATTTGAGTGTGTCGAAACGTTCGGGTCCGGGGAACCCTACCGAGACGACGTTGAAATGGAGTCGCCACTAATCTTTTTTTCTAAGGTGCGATTAGCCACCTATCTGATTATTAAGTCTAATATTAACCTAGGCTTGGCGAAGGTAATACTAAACCTAATACAATCTGCTTAACCAGAGTCTATGGGTTCGGGAGTCGGTTACGCCCGGGGAAGGATTAGCACCCCCGACACGCCCGTCAAACGACGGTACATCTAGTCTAAACTAAATCTAATGGGTTTAATACTAAATGGTTGCCTTTATCTAAATCTTGTTTATTATCAAAAGGGTTATAAAAGAAAGTAAAATCATTTTAAAAAACAAATGTCGAGAATTCGAAGAATATGATCAAACACCGTTGATCAATTCTATCTCGATTCTCTTTCACTGTTTGTTCTCTTGTTGAATCTCCCGCACCGGGGAGTGGTTTTGAAAATGTTGTGTCAAAACCTTTTATTTTTTGTTCTTAGAGTTTTTTTTTATTCTGCTTTGAAAACTCCCATTTTAGTATTCCTAATAATGGTGTGAAAATCTTTTTTTCTTATTGTTTTGGAAATCTTTTTCCATCTTCTGTTGATCAACTAAGTCTGATTTGAATTTGAAAGCCTCTATTTAAATCTTAAAAGCTCTTGATTACCAATTTTAATTTCTTTTGAAAACTGAGTAAGAGAACATCTAATGGAGAAAACATTTTTCGGAAAATCCCTTTTTATTACATCTTTTAGTTTTCTGATTTTTTCATTTTTACCACTTTTCCAATTTTAACCTAGATATTACCTAATGCATGTATGAGATGATGGATGCAAAGTCCAGTTTTTTTAGTTGATTAATAAAAAGGGGTTTGCTTGAATTGACCTTCACGAACCTAGCCTGGCCTTCCGGGGATATTCGTAAAGATCATTCAATCTCGAGGCGAAATCTCGAGAGGTCGTGCCCGAGCACCTTTACCCGAGATTGGCCCGTCATAGTTTAAACGCCTCTTTATTAATCGCAATTTATAGAGATGGCATGAAATGCAAATAGTTAAAACATACAAGTAATAAATATGGTGTGCATGCAATTAGACTCTACTTTAAATCTACTCTAGATTACTAGATTATTACAAACCATGGCTTAATCAAATTGAAATTAAACTAACAAAGGACGAAATTGAAAGGAATTAAAAGCTTTGAAAAATTCCAGGGTCGAAAAGCATAATTGAAAATTAATAATGTAAATCAAAGCACCCAATTGCTCAATTCTAACATCAATTTCTAAAACCAGGGACCAAATTGAATCAAATAGTAACTAAAATCCTAAATCAGGAACTAAATTGCATCAAATAAATATTACTCTAAATTAGGGACAAAATTGAATCAATTAACAAGTATTACCTTAGATGAGGGACAAAAATGAAAACGGAAATAAGTTGCAGGCTTTATGTGAAATAAACTTAAAATTCAAGGGATCTGATTACACCAAAATAGAACTTTAGTTGAATGGAAATTGAAACCTTATCTAAAACGCACCGTTTAAACCAGACCCCCCCCCTCTGAAACGCTGCCGTTTTGACTAGGGCTTACTTTTTTGTCGAGCTTCCCTTTTCTTTCTCCTTTCTTCTCTACTCTCCCTTCATCCTTCCTCTTCTTCCTCTAACCTTAGCTAAACCGTAACTTCAACCTATTCAGACTTGCGCCGCCCCTAACCTTCAACGTCTGAACTCGTTACCTCCATAGATTCCGCCTCGGACCGCCACTCCAAATCCATTTACCACCGTCTCCAATACTTAAAAGTTGTCATCTGATCCACCTTGACACCCCTAACCCGAGGTTGTCTTTCTCAAATAATGTTGAGAAAGGCCCCAAACGAAGCCTCACTATGACCAACTTCCCTCTACAAGCCCTAGTCACCTCTGCCAGAGCAATTCCCACCACAGACCAAGCTCAAAATCTCCCGATCTGTTCTATTTAAACTCCTAAAGCCCTCCCCAATCGTAGATTCAGAAAATGAGGCCTCTTTCCCCTAAAATGAACCTTTGCAGCGTCGAAATCTTCACCCTCCAACCTCCATTCTTAACCATTACAATGGACTGAAGGAACTCGAGCCGTTATCATCTTCCTCGGGGCTCCGTGGACCTTCGATTTGATCTGCGCCGTTAACTTCAGGAGGGAAGCCCGAATTTTTGCTTCTATGTAACTGGTAAGATCCCAAAACCTCTTCCTTTTTGGGTATTTACTTTTTTTGCTTCGGTTTTGGCTATTGGACTGGGTGAAGAGTATATGAATTTCTTTTGTGTGTGGAGGGAATGAAAGAGATTATGGAGGGAGAAAGAAGGTGTCAGAGAGAGAGGGAAGATAAGCCTTGCATCTTTTGTGGGTTCTGTGTAAAGTCTGTATGTAGTGCCAGATAGAGCAAGAGAAGTTTTTTTTTTTTGGAGGTGAGAGAGTGGGTAATCGTCTCCCGGTCAACTTCTTTGAACTGTCTTCCAATTTCATCTTCAGGGCATCGTCTTCCGGATCAACTTCTTTGAATTGTCTTCCAATCTAATATTGAAGAGTCGTCTTCCGCTTATCCTTTGAACTGTCTTACAATTCAATCTTAAAAGGACCGTCTTCCGCTTATCCTTTAAACTGTCTTCCAATTTAATCTTAAAAAGGACCGTCTTCCGCTTATTCTTTGAATTGTCTTCCAATTCAAACTTAAAAAGGACCGTCTTCCGCTTATTCTTTGAACTGTCTTCCAATTCAATCCTAAAAATCATCTTTCGATACTCTTTGAAAAGATCCCTTTGAGGAATTTCATTTGAGAAAGTCGTCTTCCAACACATTTGAGGAGATTGTCATCCAATCAATTTCTAATTCTGAAGATCTTCCTGCAAAATCGTCTTCCGATCGGTTTCTGGATATCTAAATCAGATAAATTTTCTTCTGATTGACTTCTGAAAATCTATTTCTAAATAGCCGTCTTCCGGTGCATCTCTTAACAAGATCGTCTTTCCGATCAACTTCTGAACCTTTCGAAAAAACTATCCTCTGGTGTACTTCTTGACGAGATCGTCCTCCAATCATCTTCTGAAAATTGCTGAGAAACCATCTTCTGGCGTACTTCTTTGACAAGATCGTCTTCCGATCAACTTCTGAAAACTGTCGAGAAACCATCTTCTGGTGTACTTCTTGACAAGATCGTCTTCCGATCATGTTCTGAAATTTTATTGAGAAACCATCTTCTGGTGTACTTCTTGATAAGATCGTCTTCCGCTCAACTTTTGAAAATTGGTTAGAAACCATCTTCTAGTGTACTGCTTGACAAGATCGCCTTCCGGTCGACTTCTAAAAATTCTTGAGAAACCATCTTCTGGTGTACTTTTTAACGAGGTCGGCTTCCGACTAACTTTTGAAAATTTTCGGGAAACCATCTTCTGGTGTACTTCTTGACAAGATTGTCTTCCGATCAATTTTTGAAATTTTTTTGAGACACCATCTTCTGGCGTACTTCTTGACAAGATCGTCTTCCGATCAACTTAGGAAAATTTTTGAGAAACCATCTTCTGGTGTACTTTTTGACGAGATCGTCTTCCGATCAACTCCTGAAAATTCTTTCTAGCAAACTGTCTTCCGATGAGATTGTCTTCCAATCGACATTTGAAAATCCTTTCTAGCAAACTGTCTTCCGGTGTATTCCTTAATGAGATTGTCTTCCAATCTTTCTAGCAAACCGTCTTCTGGTGTACTCCTAAAATCCTCTAAGAAGCCATCTTCCGGATCATCTTTGGTTATCCTTTGAAAATTATTTTCCGAGAGAAAAATCTATTGCTGGTCTATTTTGAAAAGATCATCTTCCGATCAACCTCTTGCCAATCTGTTCGCCTTTCTCTTCTCTAGCATTCCTGTCTCATTGACTCTTATTGATCTCCCCTTACTCATCTTAATATCTTTGCCCCTGATTTGCTAACTCTTTGTCATTATATGAGCTCTTGCCCCAATTGAATCTTCTGAGAAAATCACCTTTGATTAGCTAGCATCTTTTAAAAGATGGAGATTGATCTTTTGAACTTCAATCTATCATCACCATCTTCTGATGAATTCCTACTGAACTTCTTTTGGCTTCTTCTTTTCTGTTCAAATGGGTCCTCCCTCTTCTTGGATCTACCTCCTTCAACCATTCACGGCTTTGCCTCTTTCCTCTTCCCGACTCCTCTTTCTTACCTCCTCATCACTTGAACTCTCTTTCGTGCC